>PVLA01002824.1:0-245189 GCA_004027455.1 Hydrochoerus hydrochaeris
ACTATGTTATGTCCATTTTTTTTTCCTTCCCAAAAAAAGGGAGGGCTTTTAGAAAAATGTTTACTTTGAAATGAAAGTAGGGGAGGGTGATATGGATAGGACGTGAATATGACACGAGATTGGCCACAGTTGATAATTCTGGAATTTGGCTCATGGGTTTCAAAGATACTTAGTTTTCCACAATATAAGTATTCATTTTTGCAGTCTGATGTCAGTGTTAAGAGTCTCCTCAAACTGTTGCTGGAGTTTACTGTCTCCCCTGCTTAAAACCCCTCACTGAACCCCCTACTGCCATCAGCACCCCCATCGATGGCTCTGCCTTATCTCACTGCGGGCCACCTAATCTCCTCTCAACTGTGCCCTTTTCTTATCACAGTTAAACCAGGAAGGCTTCTCAGACTTCCAAGTTGATCCAGGCCATCAGATTGGTACTCCTGTATTTCACCATACTGTTTCCTCACAACACTCAGCCTTTGCACGCCGGTTTGCTCAAGTTCTGCCTCTCTCAAAAGAAACATGACTTGTCTGTGGTCATAGTTCCTGCCACAGTAGGTTAAACAGATAGGTAGTGACACTAGTCTTCTTACCAGAAGAGGTCACAGTTTTTATTTTTCCTAGAAAACAATATAGTAAACAGTAGCATAGCACAACACAAGGAAATTATTACCAAACTGTACCTTTATCTGTAAAGAAAGGCCTCACTGAGATTCCCAACGTAACTGCATGGCTACCATTACCATGCTCTCCTGATTTTTGGATAGACTTTTTCCCGTATTTTCTATCTTCTGATGGGGGCTATGGGAAATGTCTGGTAACACCTAATGACAACTTTAAAACTTTGTAGAAAGCTGTTTTCTGAAACTAACAGGAAAGAAAGTTAAGACACTCTTAATGACTCATGGCACCCAGAAACCCATCCCCCGACATGCTCAGAAGAGAATTCCACCTACTGCTTCCTCATGCTCCTTCCAGCAGTCGTAATCAGTTGCCATGGCGATGCTTGCATAGCAAATCCCAGCCTCTTTAGCAAGAACCACCTCTGGAACTGTGGTCATATTGATCACATCTGCTCCCCACGTGCGAAACATGAGGCTTTCTGCCCTGGAGCTAAAACGGGGTCCCTCGATTGTGATCATTGTTCCCTTTGAGTGGCACCGAAGTCCTAGCTTCTTAGAGGTCTCTATCAGGACCTGGAAGGGGAAGAACCACACACTCAAAACATATAGATATATAAACAATGTAAGGTTTTATTTTCCTGGATAGTTAACAGTTTAGTAACTTCAAGCAGACTTCGCAGTGTAACATCCTTAGAGAACCCCAAAGACCACAGAAAGGTGTTTCCTCGCCCCTGACCCATTTTACACACAATTATGCTTTCTTAGCCTCTTACACATATAGTCACAACTACAAGGGCAAGAATGGACCTTTCTCTATACACTTCATTACACTTAATTAATTTAAATTTGCTTGTGAATTTAAAATTTTGTCTTAGCTCTTGGTCTCTTGGGCTAAGCCAAAGTGCCTCTTGTCATGCATGTCTCAGAGTGGTGCCGAGTTCTACATCCCAAGCTGCTGAGAAGTTAAGTTTACTGCTTTTATGCCGAATCTGCAGTCATTGATATAAACTTTTCCATGGTGGGAGACTGATTTCTCCTTTGCTTCTTACTGTTCCAAAGCCACACAGTGAAATGAGAATAGGGCTATGCAACTTTTTTTTTGGGGGGGGAGTCCAGGAAAAACTTATCTTGATATTCCTTTAGTAGCAAGGCCATGCACAGTTTTTTTTAGAAACATTAACAAGCATGATCATTTTATCGCATTTTAATTAATAATGCAAGTCAATTTTGAGGTTATTAATTTTTTTCTTAGTCCATGCTTTATATATTGTTTAAATAAAAAAAAAGTAAGTCTTAGCTGAGTGTAGTGGTGCACACCTATAATGCTACCACTCTGAGGCAGGATTTCACGTACAAGCCCAGTGTGGCTGATTTATTCACTTAGAGAAATCTTATCTCAAAGTAAAAAATAAAAAAGGCCTGGAGTTCAATGCAAAGGCCATGGGTTCCATCCCTAGCACTGCAAGAGGAAAAAAAAAAAGTCACTTAAACTCTGTATGCCTTAGTTTTTCCATCTGTAAAATAGCAATAGTATTGTATATCTCAAAGACTCATAGATGTCATGAGGGTCAAATGAGCTAAGGTGTACAGTAGTACAGAGCTGTGCTGGGAACATTGCAAACACAATATAAATGCTAAACTTGTCTTCTAATGATTACTAACATTGGTACTGTCTATATATATAATTGGCAAAGGTCCTTAGAATAGTAGATTTACAAAATGGAATGGCTCAAAGTCAAAGTCTATATATATAATTGGCAAAGGTCCCTAGAATAGTAGATTTACAAAATGGAACGGCTCAAAGTCAAAACAAAGCTCCACTCTAGACCAAAAACCTGCATGATTTAACTACTGATTTTCTTATAACTTATAACATGCCACAACAATGGGAAAAACAACTTTAATAAGGGTCTTGTAAACTCCAAATTCAGAACCATAACAATCAGTAGGCAACGAGTAGATGGTTAATGTGGTGTCGTGTTTATCTTAGATGCTGAAAATAAGATAATGTCCAATCAAAACTTTCTCTAAAGAGCACAGGTCTTAAGTGCAAGAGTCTACATCCCTATCTGCTCTCCTCTTGTTTTTTCTAAGTTAAGATTTCACTGAAGATCTTTAAACAATAAAGTGGATCACTTGGACCTGTGTGTCTTAGCTCAACTTTGTCACCACATGCAAAGAGCTGTGTGCTTGTCATCAGTCTTTGTCATCACCCTAGGAGATGGGTACCGCGCTTGTGTGGAGGCCAAAGTGGAGGTTTATGGATGTGGACTGGCTACACTACACTGACAGACTCTGGAGGCCTCACCAAGAAAGCCAACACTTTATACTCCTGGAAGAGCAGATAAAACAAACTACACGGTCAAATGCCAGCTCTGAGGGCAGAATGAGTTTATTTTCCTGTCATATGTAATCATAATGGAACTACTGAAACCATCACAATCTTCTCACAAGGGGCCAAGCAACACAGTATTAGATCACCAGGCTAAATATAATGCATGAGGAATCAGGGTATCTCTAAATGACTAAAAGTGACACCATTCCTAAACCATGTAATACATGTAATTAGTACAAAAGGATGCTATTTCCCTCTCCAAAGCAAACCATTGTTAGAAATGTTTTGGTTAGCTTTCTAGAAACACTCTACTCATATAAATACTCATATACTCATCTTTTAACATATACAGATTTTAACACAAATGGTAGGATACGGCAAAAAGTTTGTGTACTTGCTACTTGACAATGATATGACAATCCTTCCCTATGAATGAATAAATATGTGAAAGATCACACTGGTCAAAGTGACAATTGCTAAATTACTCACTTTCTAAAAATCTCTATTAAAATATATAAAACAATGTAATGCTCTGAAGGTATTTTCCCATTTTCTACAAATGCCTTCATCAGTATACTTTCATTTTTTATGAGTGGAAGTCTCTGGCTTGGATGATTCATTATGATTATTTGAGTTACTCTGGTTTGAAGGGAAGCTAAATTATATTTCTAGAAACTACCACCTCAGTGTAGCCGTGACGTGCTTTATATAGACTGTCAGCACCTCCTAATCACATCTAGCCCTAGTTTTTTAAGTCACTGCCTTCTGCTGGTACCAGATCTTAGATTTCATACTAACATGCACATTAAATTCTTTCCTTAGGCTGTTTCTTCCCAAGCTGCCCTCTTATAGAAATGGAGAAAAAATTTACTCACACTTCATTTTGTCCTAGACAGACTGTTTCAGAGATAAGACTGACATCATTTTGATCTCTTCTGCTGGTAATTATCCAGAAACACACTATATACACAAATACAAACTTGACACATCACTTTCTCTATTTTCCCCTCCATTGGTTTTTTTGAGACAGGGTCTCACTGTGCAGTTCAGGCTGGCCTTGAACTCATGGGGATCCTTAGCCTCCCAAGTGCTCGGATCACAGGAAAGTATCATCATGTTTAGATTCATCTATTATTGTTTTTGAAAAAACAAGTAAAGATGTACTTTCACAAACACCATAGAGAAATGATGTGCAGTGACACAGATGAAATGCTCATTCCCACCAACTTTGGAGTCTAGTTCTTTGACACCAGAGTAAAGGTTAAAGTGTCCTTGCTATTAGCTATAATGAAACTGGATCCCCAGCATTACAAAGCATTGATATGCGCTAAAAGAAATTGTCTACTTTCTATATGTGGACATTAAATCACCCGAATGACTAACATGTTTAGGTAGGTACATTCTTGCAAGTTAACTTACAAGGAAGATTTTAGTAGGAAGTTTGATTCTGACAATACTTTTGATTTTTTGGTTTGTACTTGACTTTCAATTCCAAGATTGTAAAGAAAGCAGCATACATGTACCAAGTGGTGGACCTTTGAGTTATGGGTAGACATTATTTACTCCCTGGGAATTCGGACTGAGACGCTTCGGCTTACACGGCACCACCATGGGCCCTTTGTGCAGCTGCCATGTACTTCTCACACAGTGCTGGAGAAAAAGCTGGATGGCAATGGACATACTCAGCTCAAAGCAAAAGCTGCCAATCTGGCCACATTCAGATTATTAAGAATAATTTAATCCGTAAGAGCAGTTATTAGACATTAGATGTTCGTTATTGACAGGTGCGATGTGAGACTTTGCATTAGCTTTTTTCATCCTCAGAGGTGCATGTTACCATTGCTTTTGTTGTACCAATGAGGTAGGTGAAGCCCAGAGATACTAAATAATTTTCTCAATTACACTCAATTAAGCTAAAGAGAACAGATCTGATCCCAGGCAATCTGGCTCCAGAATGTCCTTTACCAAGGTAGGTTGCAGCCGTGAAGCATTATTGGTAGAGGGAAACAACTTTGCACACAAAGGTAGATTTGAGGGAAAAAGAGGCTCTACTTGCTCAGCCAAGTGATCTAACTGCTTGTGTTATTCCAAGCCCTTATGATCTGGTGTACCTTTCGGAAAGACTACGAACCTCTCTTGTTTTGGGACAAAATGGCTCGGCCACTGGAATGTGGCACACTCCTCTGGCACAGGAATGACTTCCATCATAGAAGGTCTGAGGCCTGCTGATGGTCCTACAGAAAAATAAAGGGAGAGTTTTCTGTTTTGTTTTTAAAAAATGGCTACATCTCTATCTTCCAATGGTTGGGGAACCGATAGTACCTAGATTAACATCTTGTCTTCACTTCAGAATTAATAGCTCTGGTTGAGATGAAGGCAAATGTTACTACAGCAGCTTCACGTGGTATCCAGCTCTTCCGGATGTGAGCTGGTGGCAATGTGCTATGCAACAGGCATTAAAGTGTGAGCACTCGGGATTGCAGGTACAACCTGACCGTGGTCTTGGGGAGGCCAGATAAACAGTTGAGAAGTCAACATGAAAAGATTTCATCATCAGAGATGATGGGTAAACACCACATATCCATCACTCGGATTTACCAGTTTCCAAAATTTTATCCTGTTCCGTTAGCTTTCTCATGGTTACAAATTTCAGGCTTTAATTCAGACCATATCCAAATTACCCTGATGCCTTAAAAAGATTTTTTTTTGTTTTTTGTTTTTTTTCTTGACAGTTGCTTTTGTTAGTTTTACAATCCAAACAAGGTCATTATTTTGCATTTGATGGTCGCGTCACTCAGAATATTTTCTACACTGATCCTAATCAGGCTTTTCCAGGCTACTACCCACTAAGGAATGCAGCCATTTGTTCTGTCCCCTTTGGAAGTCTGCCTCTGCCACACAGCTTGTTCCTCTACCAGCTGGAATTAATTCTTAAGTCTCTTATCTTACTTCAAGCTTGTGGCTAAAGCATTTTAAATCAGCGAGAAAGAGGCTAAAATTAACCCAGTGCCAGAAATTTCTCTTTAGAAGTTTCTAGAACAAAGTACCTTTCATGTGCGTGATTTTTTTCTAAACTAGAACCCAGGAGTAACTAAGGAAAGAAAGTCCCTAACCCACAGAGGTGAGGGTTAGGGAAGGATGGGACAAAGAAAAGCCAACAAGAGAAGGTACGTAATTTGATGTCCATTTCCAGGGCTGAGAGTGTGGGGGACAGCATCAAAAAATCACTTTATGGGTCCTATTATGCAGGTGATATACCTGCTAACCAAAATCAATCTGTCACTTTTAGATCACCATACACTAGTGACAGCAGCTGGCACCTGGAGATGGGGTATCCATGCTCTGGAAGAATGAGAACCCTGTGGCTGCTTTTCCCAACTCTTTGTCACATTAGTCTCAAGGGAAAGGCCAAGGAAATCCAGATGGGGATAAAGAAAAGATTAAATGACAGCTCCAGCTTGTTTCAACAGAGGTGTCCTCCAGCAGACTAGCCAACAAAACGGTGCCTCATTCTTATCTCCAGCTCCTGCTTGCTTTCAACCTTCAAGGAGTCAAGTATTTACCCTGTCCCCACCTGCAAGCATGACTCTGAAAGCGGCATCTTAATAATCTCCAATGGCTACTCCCCAACAGGAGTCCAGGTAGCAACACTCCATTTTGTCTTTCTGTCTGCCTTGCTTTTCTCCCCCTACCAATTTCCTTTATTACTGTTCTCTTTGTTTTGAATTTTCTTTTACCTTAAGACATAGCGTGCATTAAGTTGTGCTTTATATTATATTACATACATGTGATATATGTAGGACATGTTGACCACAGAGTCCTATTTCGCTCTTTCAGGTGGAACATTTTACACTTTTTAAACAAAGGTCCCTAACCTCCAGGTATATATATGGCTTATAGAAAACTACTCATCTTTTTGATTTTTCATTGAGGAGGATTGTGAACCAAGCAGTCCAGATAACCCAGATCAGCAGATCAGAAGCAAGATCTGGGCTAGCGACAAAATGAGAGTCAGCACCAGGCTGAGGGCTCAGAGAACACAACTGTGGAGGGGGAAGAAGTGAGGACTTTAAGGTCAAAGTTTGTAATGTTTTAGGTCTGTCCTGTCAGGGTACTGGAAGGGAAGGGGCATTTAAGAAATCCATTGTCACAGTCTTCCCATCTCTGTGGTGCTTCACATCATTAAGCATAAATGCATCCAGTGAACTATTTCATGATCAAAATTTAAATCCCATAAAAATTGCAATACAAAAATGATAAGACATTGTTAATGCCGAATGAAATTATGACCAAGAACAATCAATTTTCTACCAAGGTGAGTAGACGATGCCCTCAAAAGAAATTCTGAATAAAACATGTAATTTTAAGGGTATTTGTCCCTTTCTAGGAGACTTTATATCAGAGAAGTTAGAGCAGTTTGGTCAGAAACTAGAATAAACCAGCCAGGCACATTTCATGAGTAGGTACTGTAAGTTAAGACTGTGAAGTTCATTTCCCATGTCCAGCCAAAACAGCTTTTCTGTATTCCCCATTATAGTTCAACCTTGTGTGGCTTTCCGAGTAACATGAGAAAAAAGTAGGAAATGTAGTTTTGTCCACAGATTTGAATTTTTTCACTGAATGTGTTTGGGCAAACTACTAATCTCCTTAAATGTTTCATCTATAAAGTATGAATAACACTCTCATTGCTACGCTCTGAAGGTTTGAAATGGCCAAAGGAACATCTTGTCTTCCAGTTCAATGGAATCACTGAGTTTCCTGGCAGAAGCCTTCCCTCCTCTAGTACTAAGACTTCTAGACTAAAAGAGCCTAAAGTCACAAGAATAGAAAGCAAAAATTTTGCTAGTGGGTCACTAGGGGTAATGTTAAGTGGTATCACTCCCTTGATTCCTGGACCTGTGAATCCTGAGTATAGGTGAAATGGAACCACCGTCTGCTACCAGGAAAAAATACCCCAAACCCATAAATTAAAGAGGAGGTTTATTTTGGCCCTTAGGTTTAGTAGGTTCAGTCTGTGATGGGAAGGCTCAAAGGCACACACTCCATGGTGGAGAAAAGCTGCCCACTTCATGGTGGCTTGGAAGTAGAAAAGAAGAAGAGACAAAATACAGGAATAGAAGAGAGCCAAGATGGAAGCTAAGCCCCCACCTGTCAGTCAGCAGGAGCACGGATCAGGGAGAACAAAGAAGGAAGCTAAGACCCTGCCTGTGAGTGCAGATAGGGAGACTCAAGATGGAAGCTAAGCCCCCGCCTATGAGCCTTTTGGAGTACGGATTGAGGAGATTCAAGGTAGATGTTAAGCCCCTGCCTATGAGCCAGCCGGCACTCACCACCACGAGCAGCCAGCTGATTCAAAGCAAATATATTGTTTGTTTGACTCTGGGAGCCTAAAGTCAAGCACCTATTTAGAGGACAAAAATATGCAATATAGTAACTACTATAGATTTCCTGTCTTGCCATTGTTTTGATTTGTTTTATTGCTGTTTTATTCCCTTTGAAATAACAGAGAAAAAACAATTGAAGTTAGTGGGATCCAAAATGTACAATAGATATTGTGAAGGTGAGGAAATGTCTAAAAAGGGAAGGTGGTAGCCACTGTTAATTTCCTTTACCTTGTTTCGAAGTCCTATATCATTTTCACTGTTTTGTTTGGTTTGATTCTGTCTTGTTTTGTTAGATTCTATTATGTCTAATGGTATAAGCAGCCATTTTGAAGATGACAAGATATATTATGGTAGCCATTGTTGATTTTCTATTATCTTGTTTTGAAGTCCTGCATCACTTGCATTGTTTTGTTTTGATTGGCTTTATTCTGTTCTGTATTGTTTGATTTTATTATGTCTTATGGTATGGACAGCTATTTTGAAGATAACAAGAGGCATTATGATAGCCATTGTTGATTTTCTATTGTTTTAAAGTCCTGTGTCACTCTCATTGTATTGTTTTGATTGGTTTTATTCTTTTCCCTCTTGTTTGGTTTTATTCTCTTTGGGGGGAAAAAAAACCCCAGAGGAACAGGAACATAGCTTTTCAGGTCTCTCTCTTCCAGCGACACACCTCCAGCCACCCTACTCTTAACAGTACATTCAGCTACTAAACTCAACATGAGATGAATCTTTGGATGAGTACAGTGCTGCTATGGTTCAATCACCTTTGAAACACAGGGAGTTTTAGGGAAACATCTGAGAGCTAACCCATAACATTCTGCCCCTGGTCCCCAAAAGACTGTTATCCATCTCATTATGCACACTGCATCAGCATGTCTCCAAGAGTAACCAAAGTCTTAACAGTTCCAGCATTGCTGAAAAGTCCAAATTCAAAGTCCTCTGAGAGACTCAAAGAGCCCCTGTAAAACTCAAAAGGAAAGTTAAATCTCTAACACACAATGGCACAGGGTACACATTCTCATTTACAAAGGGGGCAATAAAAAGAAATAGCAAGCTTGAAGTCAAGAATTAAAAATCAATGGGCAAACATTAAATCTTATGTCCAGCACTTCAGCCAGACAGCAGCAAGATGTGATATCCAAAGAACTTGGGCAGCCCTGCCCCCACCATCTTGCTGGTTACAGTTCTTAGGACCTCTTGGGCTAATTCTGCCCACTGCCTGTGGTTTTCCTCAGCAGATGATAAATGTTCCTGGGATCTCCAATTTCCTGAGGTCTACACTGTATTTTTAGCTTCACGCACTGTCCTCCCAGAGGCACGCAGCCTGGCCTTCCAGGCCATCCTTTGAAATCTGGGTGGAAATCTGCATGAGCCCACAATGCCCATATTTTGCATGCCTTAAACGTGAGCGAGTACCACACAGATTGACACTGGGGTCTGCCAACAGTTCAAGGAGTGGCTGGGCCTCTTGGAGCACAAGAACAGAGGCATCTGAGTGCCTAAAACACAGTCCAATGAACCAGGGAACTAATTTCTTAGGGGGCTCTTTTTGGGCAGGTGTAACAAAAGGTTTACAGTTTTGCATCCTTGAACTTGTGATGGGTAAGGCCTTGCTAAAGTATTTCATTTATTTTTAATGCTAGTCTTCTGATAAATCATCCTCTCATTTGCACCAACTTGTAGGAAATTCTTTTCTGACAAAACAGCAAACTGTACCTTTGGTTATTTCTTGCTTATTATGACTGTCACTATAGATCTGGCTAAAAGTAGTCAGCAGTACCAAAGCCACAGACTGAATGCTAGTCTTGAAGCTTCTTCCAGCAGATTAATTAGTACATTAACTTGATTTCAGTCTCCTTCACTGTCTCAGGGTATGGGCAAACTAGATACATTTTCTGCCAGAGTATAACACATAGGGGATAGAGTCCTGTTTCTAGAGTCCTCACTCATATCTAGAAACTCCTGAAACTGGACTTTACTGTGTGTATCCTTATTAGAATTCTGGTCCAGCCAGAAAGTGCCATTAATCTTTGCTTACAGTATTCTAAGATGTCTCCACCCAGCATCTCCAAATCTTTCCAAACTCCTCCCACAATTCGAAATGCTTCTGAACCATATGATCACGTATAATCATAGCAAGAGCCCTACTCCCAGTACCAATTTTCTATATGAGTCATTTTCCTGTTGCTGGAACAAATATTCAATAACTATAATTTAAAGGAGGAGAGGTTTATTTTGGCTCATAAATTCAGTGGGTTTAATCCATGGTCAGCAGGTTGCTAAG
The DNA here is from genome assembly GCA_004027455.1 of Hydrochoerus hydrochaeris. Classification (NCBI taxonomy): domain Eukaryota; kingdom Metazoa; phylum Chordata; class Mammalia; order Rodentia; family Hydrochaeridae; genus Hydrochoerus; species Hydrochoerus hydrochaeris. The sequence goes on from PVLA01002824.1 coordinate 10,624, forward strand.
TGGAAACCCCAATGGAAGGGCTTGGTGGAAAAACGCTACCCATTTTATGATGGCAAGAAAACAGAGACAGAGAAAAAGAGGAAGAATTAGCTAGGGACAAGAAGACATCCTTCCAGGTTGCCACTTCAGTGACATACTTCCAACCAGGTTCCACCTCCTAATAGCACACTCAGATAATAAACTCACCAATGGATTGCACGGACGTAAAGCAAATGCATACACAGAGTAAGTACCTCTTCCCTTATAGACAAATTACTGCCCTCCATAGGCTTATAAACACAGGGAATGATGCCATATTGAGGATGCAATTCTGGTCTTTTGCTCCTGGCAGATTGGCCACTCAGTAGGGGTTGTAGTCACTTGGTACGAGTGGAAGTCCATATTGCTAAGCCCACGGACAAGCTCCATCCCTAACACCAGGCACCTTGTTCACAAGTCTATTGGGCAAGATAGAGGTGGTTGCTAAGAAAGAGGTTGATTGCTCTTCACAGAATGGAGCAACCTATTCATTTATCATTAAAGTCCTTTTGGTGAACACTTTCATGGGATAGATATCACATGTTTTGCCCATATACAGAGGCCCATCTGCAAGATACTTCTCTGACTGTCTTTGTCACCAATTTTCTAGTCATGTTCCATTCAAGTTCCTGACTATCTAGCCAGTCCATTGACAACAGCCCAAGAACCTATACATAGATATGCATTTGGCCACATTTTCTTGCAAGCAGATGTAGCCAAAGTTCTCCCTATTATGAAGATTTCCCTTCACCACTGTCCTGCAGCGCTGTCCTGGAAAGTGGTTGCTGCAGGCTGGCACTTTTGCATAACTATCTATAAATCAGGTCCTAGTCTTTTCTTTCTCTGACAGCAGATGACAGGGTACACTCTGTGAGGCTGTAAGTACATGAGGGGGTATAGAAGGCAGTATAGCAGAAGTGGAAACATGAGTATCTGGTGCCACCTCTTTATAGAACTTCTTGTGCTCAATCCTTATAAGTGGTGGATTGTTGTTGTGCACATCTGCCTTTATGACAGCACAGTTCATCTTGGGGTCTGACACAGTTCAGAAAGAGCAGCTCAGGCCACATCCTAACCTGGTATCTCATGGTCAAGCTTCCAGGTTCCGCTAAGGCATAGTAGCAAGGGAAGAGTTAATTCTCAACAGGAGAGTAAACTGAATGAACTTGATGGTAAAGTCTTTCTTCAAAGTCCCAATGACCTCTACTTTGATTGCCCTAGAGGCCTACCAGAGGTTCCAAATAACATCCTTATTTGCCACTGACACCTCAAATACTATTGAATTTGCTGAATCACATGGCCCAAGGGACTAGCAGCCTGGATTGGTTGAAGAGGATTCCCTTGTTTTGGGGCCTACTGAGAACCAGCACCTTCTGAGTCATTCAGTAAGTGGGCTTGAGTAACACACCCAAGTGAAGAATGTGTTACCTCTTAAACCAAGTAATTCTACTCAACAGTGCACTTCTCTCTTGATTGTAGGAGGGGCCAAATGCAACAATTGATCCTTCACCTTAGAAGGAATATGCCTGCATTCTACCCTTTTGGATTCCTAGAAATTTCAAAGTAAGAGGGCCCCAGAAATTTAGCTGAAATTATTTCTCATCCTTTGACATGCAAATGCTTTATCAGCAAGTGTAGAGTGGTTTACAATCTCTTGGTAATTTGGTTCAACCAGCAGAGTGACACTGATATAATTTAGATCATGTGTTCAGATATGGCCTTTTGGGAAGGTAACTGGTTCCTAGTTGCACTACAGCTGACTTGCTGTTAGGAGGTAGATCACTGGATGGTGTAACCTACAACAATCTACCTCCCTAGCTCCCTCCTAGATTCCTCCTTTTCTGCTTCCTGACTGCCATGACACGAGATCCTGCCATGCTGTTTCTGCCTTGGAGTCAGCCAACTCTGGACTCAAAATAAGAGCCAGAGTAAACTTCTTCTTCTTTTTTAAGTTACAGGTTTTTGGGCATTGTGTCTAGTGATGAGAAATCAACTAAGACAGTCATCAGTGTAATGGACAAGTATAACTTGGAGGAAACAAAGGCAATAAACATCCTTGCAAACCAAGTTTTAACTGATATACTACTCAGCAGCACTGTGAAGACATATCGCTGGCCTCTGCCAGCTGAAAGCAAATTGCTTCTGTTGGGCCTTATGGATATGTAGAGAGAAAAAAGCATCTGCCAAATTAATAGCTGTGTATCAGGAACCAGAAGTTGTGCTAATCCGGGAAAGTAACTAGATAGAGCTGCCATAATGGGAGTCACCACTCGATTACATTTACGCTATCTACCATCCTTCTCCAGATCTGTCTGTCTTCTCTACAAAGGTCAAATGGCAGTGTGAAATGGGGATATAGTGTGAACCACCACTCTTGCATCTTTTAAGTCCATGATGGGGGCATGGCATTAATCCTGAAATCCCTCTAGGATGAGATATTGGTTTTGACTTACTGTTTTCCCAGGTAGAGCCAACTCCAGTGGCTTCCATACGACTTTTATAGCCATAACAGGTCTAATTCTACACATTAGGGAAACAATGTGGGTGATTCTGCCAAGTACTAAGCATATTGATCCCAGTTATGGATTCTGGAACTGGAGAAATAACTACAGGATTGATTCTGGGATCTACTGGCTCTACTCTTAGTTGGACCTTGGCTGTAAGTCCATTGATCATCTTGACTTCCACTAGCCCCTACTCTTACTGAAGAGCTACAATGAATTTCAGGTCTCTTAGAATCAGCCTTAGTTCAGAACCAGGGTCTAGTAATACACAAAATCTTTGACCATTCCCTTTCCCACAATGTACGGTTATCCGGTAAAAGGCAGTATGACTCTATGGAGAAGAATGGGAGAGACATCAACAGTGTAACTTTTTGGTAAGGCGACAGGATTTTTCCTTGAGGAGACCTGGCCTCTCTGTCATGCAAGGGGGTCTGAACCTGTAAAATGGCTCAGGTCTGGAAACGAGTTAAGGAGCATGATTCTCTGTTGCTGTGATTTGAGGTAGATTTTTTGTTCATTTCCCCTGAAATTTCTCTGCTTATATAAACCCAGTAAAAATTTAGTAGGTTTTCTACCTATTTCACTTTTGAGAACACCATGATTAATTAGCCAACACAGGTCTACATGAGTCAGACCATTTCAATCCTTGCTTTGCCTCGGGTATTATGTGAAGTATGTCCACCCTGTCTTTGGCAGATGAGGGCTGCCACTTGACCCTTCCCATACCAGGACCCAATTTTTACCCATCCCATTTAAGTTTCCTAACTGTGTAACTATGGTCCCTACCATAAGGTCTGGCAAAACAGAGAAAAGAAATACTCAGGTCTTCAAGGATGTTATCCCCTCCCCTGCCACAAATTTGTTTATGGTATTACCAAAGGGTACATTTTCTGGACTCTCACGTGGAGTAGGTTTTACCTGGAAAATCCACAGCAGCACTCCCACTTTCCTGAACCTCTGAAATTCATCAACAGGGAGTATCAATAATCCTGAGCTCATTGACGGCTGGCTACCTTTGGGTTCATTTTTAGTCAACCAACAAATCAACTATCCTTTGTTAAACTCCATGAATCAGGCATGATGGGGCACACCTGTAATCCCAGCACTCAGGACACTAGGCAGGAAGATTGCCACAAGTTTGAAGACAGCCTGAGCTACATAGTGAGTTCAGGGACAGTCTGAACTATACAGTGAGACCCTGTCTCAAAAACAAAACAAAACAAAACAAAACAAGACATCCATGAATCACCATTAAAAAAAAATCTCTACTTAATAGCGTCATACCAAGAAACTCACCTTGATCTAGGCTTATATTCCTTATCCTCTACTCTTAAAATTCCTACATCTGTTCCCCAGATCTGTTTGTAAAAATCAGGAAATTCAAGAAGTTCTTTTGAAATGTAGCATGCCTCCTCATGGGTCAGTGTATTTCACCTTTGGAGCTTTCTGAGATTTGGGCTTGGTTGCAGTGTGGATACAAAAGTCGATATGAGGGTCCTGAGGAGTATAGGCATCATCTTACTTGGTAACTACATCAGGGAAGGTAATGACTTTCCCTGGTTCCACGGGATTAATTCCCATGGGCAAGGGTGTAGAGGCCCATACAAGAGTGGGTTGGGGATGGCTCTGATACTTGTAAGGGTGAAGAAAATGGAGTCTGATATCCACAGATGACACTGGCAAGACACACCAACTCAATAGGGCTTTTCACAGTGTAGCTATTTCTTTCTTCTTTCCCTTTTATTGCAAGAGTAAGCTGGTGTTATCTACAACTAACATGGGTTTTCCCCACTCAGTCTGCTGGCGAATGTGCCATCAAAGACAGATATACCCTGTAACATGCTTTACTGATTTGCTTGGTGTTTCTTATCTAATCAAGTTGGCATGATATAATTAACGGTCAAAGTCATCCACATGCTCATCTTCAGAACCTATGATTATTTTACCTTACATAGCTAAGGGAAATAAGGTAGCAGATAGATTTGAGGCTGCTGCGAAGCCAACCTCAAAGTAGATTAATCACATGGCAGTGATGTCATCATAATATTCCTTATGTGTGGAAAGAAGGAGGCAGAAGAGTCACCTCAGAGAGATGGGATGGGACAAGATTTCCATCCTGCCACTGCTGGCTCTGAAGACAGATGGGAGCTATAAGCCAGGGAGTGGGGGGAGGAAAGGGCAAGGAGACAGAATCTTTGCTACTAATCCAGGAAAAAATGTGGCCTTGCCAATATTTTTTTTGTTTTCTTTTTAGCCTAGTGAGAATCATGTTAGATTTCTAAGTCATACATTATAGGATAATAAATTGTGTGTTTAAGCCACTAAGTTTATGATAATTTGCTACAGCATCAACAGGAAGCTGACGTATGTGCTTCTGTAGTTGGAGACAAAATTAACCCAGTCATGGTTTCTCCAGTTGTTAAGCACTGCTGCTGCAGGTCTGTCCCTACCCTTGCTTCTCCTAGTAAACCCTTCTAGCAAGGAGAGGAGATTAATTTTTATCTCTATGTTAGATGGGGATCTCACTGGAAAACACATCACACACGAAAAATCTTCTGCTACCTGCCTTTTCTGCCACTGTCAGAGTATGACACTTTGATGGGCCTCAAGTCAAGAATAAGCCCCAAATTTGCCAAGCAGGGTCATGTTAAAAAAAATTAAATGTGCAAATAAAAAACTGCTCATGCAAGAGTGAAAGACACAAAATTTTGTCATATAGTGGCAAGAAAAATAAATTCAAGACAGCCAAGGAAAGAATGCTGGGTACTTTCAGGCATTAAGTGGGAGGAAAAAACTCTGAGAAACACTGATTGGAAGGCTGTTCCCTAAATCAAGACCTTGGAGTTAGTTACAAGACAGCTATCTTTTAATATTTTTTTCCTTTTGGGAAATGTAAATTTGCAAATAAGTTCAGGGAAAATACCTGTCTTTCAGTAAAGGTAAATACAACTATATCTATATCTCTATCTATCTATCTATCTATCTATCTATCTATCTATCTATCTATCTATCTATCTATTAGTGGTTTGAGAACATGGTCTGTTACGGCTTGTATCTTGATGTCCACCAAAGCCTGATTGCTCATATGTGAGACTTCTGAATGCCTGGATCATGGGCATGCAATACTAGATTATGCATGTGCTGTGACTAGATTAGTCTACTAATTAGATCAGCATAATTCTGGGAGTGGATGAATGAATGCATTTACTGAAGACAATAAGCCCACCCTGGGTATGAATGGCACCAACCATAGGCTTGCAGCCTAGATGGAACAAAAAGGGAATGAAAGGAGGAAGACTTTTGCCTGCCCTGCTGTGGACTATTTCTTGTTTGCCATGGACCCCTTGCAATGCCCCTCTGCCACACCACTCTACCTTGGAGCCAACTGACTGAACTGAAATCTCTACAAATTATGAGCTGAATAAAATAAACCTTTTCTCCCTTAACTGTTGGGTGTTAGGTGTTTCATCCCAGCAACGAGAAAGTAACAGACCTGGTCTGTGTCTACAGCAAGGCCAGCATGTTGGAACATTTATCAATTTGCTGGCAGAGCAAAATTAAGAGATTGAGTTTTGGGGAAGTGACTGTCACTGGTAGTGGCACTGACATGAACCAGACAACACTGTGCATGGACAGAAATGAGCTAGTAGAAAGTTTTGACAGGAACAGTAACAGATTAAAAAATGGAGTGAGTCTACTCTATTAGCCAGAAGGAAGTGAAAAGTTATGAATTCGAAACATTAAGGGCCATAAAAGCATTTCCTGATGTTACCGAGCATCTTCATAAGCATTTTGGACCCTGGTCCAGGTCAGTGTATGTAGCTTTATCAAATCCTACGGTTGCTGAACCACTGTCCTAGGCTACTCAGTTGGGGAAAAATATGCACACATCTGATATATAAACCTAGAAAAAAAGCAGCATTTGGTGCTTTTATTTTTAAAATTGTAAACTGTAAAAGGGGAAGGCTATTTGAAAAGGCTTGGACATTTTAAACTTTATTAATGGGTCAGATTATCTTTTAAAGTGGATCCTAGCCATTTCCAACCACAATAGTTATATAAGTTCCTATTTGTAAGATCTAACGGCATTGACATACTAAACACTTACTCTTTTCTTTCACTTTGGAATTATCTGGAGATAAACCTGATCTTATAAGACCAGGTGTGATTGGATAACAAGCTTTAATATTACACTGCTTGGAGGGAAATAAGCAGGAATCCTGGGCTGTAAGCCACGGAAGAAACCATTTCTAAGGGTGACAAGAAATGTTAAAGCATTTGTCAAAGATCTTCAACAACAAAGATGAAAGAAAGTGGGAAGACATTATATCAAACTCCAGGAAGGCTGAGATTTGTGTAAGCTGCATATGAGGGGGTCATTTCTCCCTAGGAACCACTATTAACTCATCAGTCTTAGTGGGTCAGGGCTGATCCCTGCTCCATCAGAGCTGTGGGGATCAGATCCCAGGGCGAAGCAGATGGGTAGTGACCAACCCTCATGTTACACTTCCAGGGAGAAGTATGGAAACCAGCTGTGAGGGCAGTGAAGCGGAGAGGAGGCACATCAGGAAGAAACAGCAAAGCAAGTCTCCTCTTGTAATTCTTTACCCTAAACCCCCCAAGACTAATTATCAGCCCTGACCTGTGTCTGGGAGGAAGGAGACATTAGAGACTCCCCCACCTGGGGCCACTCTTTTAGATGATGACATCATGGGGGAAACCCAGGCCAGGGCTGGGTCTAGGGCAGGAAAAATAAACAGACATAATTGACCCTTCAGCACTGTGCTTACAGTGGGACTTTCCTGATGAGTCAGAAGGCATCACAGAAGTGCACCCAAGTTTCTTCTAATCGTCTAGTGAGAGGGTAAGAGGCAGAAAATAATCCCCAGAGGGAGGATTCCACAATTTTAAGGAGTGAATCCAACACCCTCATTTAGAACGTGAGTATAATAAATGACAAAAGGAATTTGGGGGCAGAGTCAGAAAAAAAACTCCATGGTCCTCACTTCCCCAGTGGCAGTGCTTCCTGTGCATTCGTTAAGCACAACCTAAGAAGGCACAATGGGTCAGTGTGTTAAACACACATGGCCCTGGAAACTGCATGCTGCTTTCTTTCACCTTCATTTTTTGCTTGTATTTTTCTCGTTGTAAAGAGAGAGAGAGAAAAGCCTGATTACTGATAAAGATAACTTTTTAATAGTAAGGAATCTCATCTTCTTCCTTTACTGGTATGCTTGTGAGTTTCACCTTCAGAGATTTTTTAAAGTAACAGAGGCAGGTCCTACTAGATTGCTATTTCTTTTTACCTCTCACACTGAATATAATAATGTAAGTATCTTTCCAAGCGACTTACAGATCTAGTTGTTTGTTTTTAGGCTGGCGTAATATACATAATGAACTGAATTTCTATAATAATGAAGACTGATGGCACAAGAGAGAAAGGTCACATGGAGAACCTGCTTGGAGTTCTTGGCCATATCCTTTCACGACAGTGACAGCACTCTGGTGAAAACAGGTCATGTCACCAAGTCTACACAGACAGAAAATCTGTAGCAGTATCTAACAATAGCTGGGTGGAAAATGGAGGACCATGTGCCACAAGGAACTCAGGAAGAGACAAGATGGCTCACATTTTGATGAAGGCAGCCAGCAGGGAAAGTCTTGCTGTGCTCTAATGCATGGATCTCAGCAGAACTCACTTCCTATGTGACACTTAACGTACTGCTGAAGCCAAGCTTTAAAGTGGGACGCTCATGAGCCACCTTCAGCTGCAAGATGCATAAGCAGGAAAAAAACAAAGGCCACAAATGCACAGTCACACTTCTAAATTTCTAAGTCTCATCCTAGCATTTGATCGATCAGCTTTACAAAAGGCCCTTGCCAAGCCAGAGGCAGAGAGGAGCGAAGATAAGTCTTGGGTATCAGCAAATGCCCATCATTGATTCTGCCTGGCTGAAAAGAGAAAGTTACAACTTTTACACTGTTTCTTTAAAGTTCTTTGTAGAAGCTACTGTTAACACCTGGAGAGGAAGTCACTGTGGAATTAATCAGCAAGAAACTCACAAGGCAGTCTGGACAGTAAGCAACAAAGAGAAGAGGACAAGATGCTGGAATGAAAGCACATGTAAAATTCCTAGGGAGGAACTTAAGAATCCCACCAGCAGAGCAGAGAGCGGTGAAACCTTCAGAATGCTGCTTTATTCTCAAGGCACAGCTAGAAGCTGGGGAGGGAGAGCTGCTCTAACCCCTCCAGGACTCTACACTCACAGAACCATAGCTTTGTTTCCCCTTAGGTGATGCAGTGAGTCAGACAGACCCTGCACATACAAGGGTCTGTACCACTGGAGAGAAGCCAGCAAATTACAAATCTTGATGCTAATGTCTTAAGAGATTCTTTTCAATCACTCTAGTCTCTAGAGCTTTAAGCATTGCATATGAATAATCAAAAAATATGAATAACCATGTGCTATCTCTAGAAAGATAAAACTTTTTTATTTGTATGTTTTTGGCACTGGGAACTGAACTCAGGACCTTGTGCTTGCCAGGCAAGTGCTGTGCCACTGAGCCCTATCTCTGGCCTGAGATTCTTTTCAAACACATGGTTTGATGAGACTCTTAGGACAGATAAAAGGTCCGATTTCTCCTCCTGCTCAAATGTACTATTGGATGACCATCAAGAGGTAGAACAAGTCCCAGTCATGTCCATGTTCTGTTTTGTTCTCTTTGTGGCTTGGCAAAATGGACTTTCTACTGATAGAAGAAATGGATTCATCAAACCCAAGCAGAAGGTGCAAGATGCCAAAGCCACAGTCTAAGACACAGACAAAACCTATTGCAGACAAACATCCAGAGGGTTTTTAATTTCTTATTTCTGAAGAAAATCTCGCAGGGGTCTAGGGCAAGGAAAAGTCAGGAAATCTGTCACTGCACAACAAAAATGGAAGACAAACTTTTTTTGGCATTTAAGCTCTAGATATTCTGCTATCGACAGCTGCCCTAATCACAAACGAAAGATGAGTGTTTGTCCCCTTAAATACCCAAGGCATTTCCTCAATGCCTGAGAAAGACCTAAGGACGGACTGCATGCGCCCAAACTCACGTGGACCTGCAGCCCCTCCACCACCTCAAGTGCCTTCCCACTTTGCTTCCTGTGCTCAGGCCCACACCTCTCTCTTCTGATTGGCTGGGATGCAACACAGAGGAGATGTTCAGAAAAGAACAACTCTACTTTCTTAGCAGAACTTCCAGCCTTGTCAGGCTACTCTGAGTACAAATCATCATTGGAGTACAAATCCAATGTTTCTAAACAAAACCCTCAAAATCACAGCCACCTGGCACTTTTAAATCCCAGCGATCTCCAGGGTAAGAATGGTGTGGTTCCTCTGGTGCCAGGCACTGGGAAGAGAAAGTGGTATGCTTTCATTATACCACTTATAAAATCAAGTCTTACTATTCCATTCTAACTCCTCCTTCCGTTAAAAACTTATAATCGAATGATTACATTGATTTGTTAGACTAATACCATCTCCCATCCTTTTAAACACTTTGGGATGGAATGATTGACTGCTGGGCAGCAGAGGGAACAGGATCCCTTTGTTGCAAGGGAGGGACCCACACCTGGGTAGGTGAAGGATCCACCCAGAGTAAACAGAGCCAAGATGGAAACTCCTGAGCAAGCACTTTGGTGCCCCACCCTGCAGCTCTGCAGGCGCTGGCTGGCTGTGCAGGACACCGCAGTTCTGTCACACACACACTGGGGCTGTGGGGATGATTCTGGGAACCTCAGGCCGAAGGCAGCACAACCTCCAGCCTGTAATTCCCACTCGCTGACAGCACAGTGAGACTCATGCGAACACTCAACCAGGTCACTATCATTTAGAAGCTGATGGCCAACAGCAGTAGGATGTGAACCAAATATTGTGGACCTTCCACTGGCAACATTAAAACAATAGAAGAAAATCAGGTGAAATTAGCTTTAAAATCTTAACTAAGCTAATGTAACCGGACTTTAAATATATCCTATATATTAAAATTAACAGATCACTGTAATATGCTATCAATACAAAACCTGAGATTCCATGGTAAATTACATCCCCCAGTATCAATAGTGGATTATAGCCAACTTGCCCACTCTCGACAGCACCCAGTTACTGAGTAGCTAACATGCCAGATTCCATCAAAAGCTCGTTAGAGATTTTGAACTTCCATGGAAGCATTAATGGGGCAGGTTTCCACAAGGCTCATAAAACAAAAATATATACCAGAGGCAGGTGTGGTTGTGCATGTCTATAATTCTAGCAATTGGGAGGCTGAGGTAGGAGGATTCCAAGTTGAAGGCCAACTTGAGCTACATAGTGAGTTTCAAGCTAGCCTGGGCAACGTAGTGAGATGCTGTCTCAAAACAACAAAAGCAACAAAAATGAACCCCAAATAAACATACAAACAAACAAAAAACCCTCCATGTTCCCCCCCCCCAAAATCCCAAACAAAAAGACCAACAATAAAGACATGCAAAACACACACACACACACACTCTTAAGATCAGGAGATCTTAAGGTTATAGGACTAAGTGCCAACCTACAATGAAACTGATCTGATGACAACGCTTCTCTTTTTACTTTCTGTATTTCTGGGTCAACGGCTTTCTTACATGTATCGCTATCTGTAACACCTATATTTACTACATGTGACAAAGATCCGAGAAATCTAACGGTGTACAGTTATGTCACCTAAGTAACAATTTATCCCAGGCTCAGGGCCAAACTCAGCCTTTTCTGTTCAGTATCGCCTACATATCTGTAGCATTCTGAGTATGGAGTTTTGTATTCTGCTTTTCAATACAATCATATCACAAACCTCTTGAGTCATTATTTCCAAACACCTACACTTTAATGGGTTTAGAGATTTTGATCAAGATGTTGCCTAAACACAAATTCTGGTTTAGCCTTCTGGGACCTTTCATTTGATTGTCAGTCTGACTGGGCATGCCACGCCTCTGGGTGTGTCTGCAGGTGTTTCCAGAATGAGTGGCACGTAGGCTTGCAAACTGAAGCGTGAAGACCCACCGTGACTGTAAGTGACACCATCCAATAGGCTGATGGCCTGGATACAATGAAAGGGGAAGACTGGGGGGGCGGGAAATTGACCTGAACTTGAAAATCTCTACTCTTCAACTTGAGGAGATACGTCTTCAGGAGCTTCTAGACCTTCAGTGCTGCAACCTTGATGACTCTTTCAGATTCCTGAACTGAGGTAGCCAGTGGACACTCTGGTTCTAAAGCATGGAGCCACTGTGGACTTTACCGCCTTGGTTCCTCCAAGCCTATCCAGTAACCTCTTTTCATAAATATATATATATTTTTTCTTGCTGACTGTTCCTCTAGAGAACTCTAACCAATACACCCTCCTTTCAAACATTCCAAAAGTTCTTGAGGGTGCTGAAGAGAAATTGTAAATACAGCAGATAGGGTCTTTGCCCTCATGTGACATATCTCAGGAGGAAAAATAGTTCATAAACATACAGTGTCAGCCACAATTAAATGGAAGAAAGGCAGAGTGAGCAGCATATACTGACTTCAGACCACCTCCATGATTTATTAGTTTGAACCCCTTTAAACTGCTGATATTCAACCATGTCTGACCCACACAATGGGCATTATCATATAACTCAACTTAGTGGTTTCTTTGCATCAGGAAACGGTCAAGAATGCTTCCGGTTTACAACAAACACAAAGAACAGGGGAAGACTAAATAGCACTTAACAATACAACCAGTAAAATCCAGAATGTGGGAAGACACTGTGGGACAAAAAGGAAACAAGAAGTCAAGTGACCACTGGACTACAAAGCTCTATGCATCTGCAGACCTTCTTCATGTTCTTGAAAAACAAATGTTTTTTCGGGAGAGCAAAGGGAAAAGGAGAACATTGCTGAAATATCTAATATAGTATTGAAGAAATATCAATTTATGCTTTTTAAAAACTGTGTATATGTTTAAAAATTCCATACTATGAAAAGATAACATACAGGAAGAAAAGTATTTATAAGCTATACATCTCATAATGGCCTAGTATCCAAAATATATGAGTGTTATATAATACCCAACTCAAGAATAAGGAAAACAACTTGATTAAAAAACAGACAAAGGCTCTCAACAGATATTTCTCAAAAGAAGACACAAAACTGGTCAAAAGGCATGTGAAACAATGGTCAACACCACTAATCATCAGGGAAATGCAAATTAAAATTGAGGTATCACCTCACATCTTTTAGGATGGCAATTACCAAAAAGACCAAACATACATATTGGTAAGGCTATGGTGAAAAGGTTACCCCTGCACCTTGCTGATGGGAATGGAAATTGGTATATTATGGTAATTAGGGAAAACTGTATAGATGTTCTTCAAAACACTAAAAAATGTAAACTACCATATGATCCAGGAACCTTACTTCTGGGTGTGTATCCAAAGGAAATGAAATCAGTGTGCTGGAAAGACAAAATAAGCCAATGCTCACAGTAACATTATTCACAATAATCCAAGATATGCACTCAATCTAGGTGTCCCAAGAGATGACTGGATGAAGAAAATGTGGCAGATATACACCAAAGAACACTATTAACACAGTCCCACCGGCTTGAACCACCAGCGGTGCATGTGTGGCTGTCCCAGCAGGTGGTGGCTTATACCTCTGGTGGTGGCAGTGGTGCAGTCATGCACAGAACAGTCATGCAGGTACCACTGGTGTCTCAAGCTGCCTGGCAGTGAGACATACAAACCACAACCCCATTGTGAACATATTTTACACAAAAAAAACTGTAGTAAGAGATGAAACAAATAAAGTTGGTGGGCATTAAGGTAACTGAAATAAACCAGACACAGGAAGACAAATATGCAAGATCTCACATTATGTCTGGAACCTAAAAAAGTCAAATTCATACAAGTGTTTATCAGAGGCTGGGGAGATGCTGGTTAAAGCATCTAAGTTAAGCAGGAGAAATAAGTTTGTGAGACTTATTGTACAACATAATGATTATAAGTAATAAAAATATACTATATGTTTCAAAATTGCTAAGAAAATAAAAATGAAAACTGTTAAGTATGTGAAATGATGTTACGTAGTTGATTAATCACCTTAATCAGTGTATACATAAAACAATATACAGTATATACATATAACTATACCAAATTGTACCCCCACCAACATATACAATTACTGCTAATTAGAATGAGAAGAAATAAAACCTTAAAGCAGGTCTGTGCCCTTCCCACCCCTTTCCCCTGCAGTTTCCATACATCACCTGTCTGTGCTCAGATCATCAACTATAAAAGCCCAAAGCATTTTAGATGACTGCTCACCTGTCAATGAACTGATCGATAATGACGATATCGCCAGGCTGAATCTCCTCCCTCAAGGAGCCACAGGCTGTGGTCACTATGATGTGTGTACAACCCTCTTCCTTCAAGGCCCAGATGTTTGCCTGGTAGTTGACTTTGGAGGGCATGATGGTGTGCTGCCTCCCATGCCTAAGGGAAGGAGAATTAAATGGTAGATGAAAGATCAGAACATTTTAACACTGTTAGAACACTCATTTACAGTGGTGTTTTCCAGCTTTTCCCACTAAGGCACTTCTATTGGCATGGGAGAATGAGAAGCCAGGCAAAAAGTAATCTACAATGATCACAAACCACTTCATCTTAAAAGTAGGCCGGCTTTACATTTCATATACTTATCTTCCTATCAAGGGTGCACACTCTGGGAAGATGTACTGTGTCCCTCTAATGCACACTCTGGGAAGATGTACTGTGTCCCTCTTGTGGGGCATAACCCCCCCACCACAATCAATATCTGGTGTGACAGGTGCCAACACAGAGAAAGCGAGAGGTGCCATGAAATAACATAGAAATACAGACCTGAGGTCCCACTGAATCTCTCCATCCCTTTCTGCCTGGTCACTCAAAGCAGCTAATAAAAACTTGTAAAATATGAGAGTTCCCAGTCCTTTAGGAATGACATAAACAGCTTTTATCCATGAACTGATCACTTTATGCATGACCACAGTTGCGATCTCAACTGTATCCTACCAAAATTCCTATGGTAAAGACCTAACCAACACCTGTACTTCAAAATGAGTCTCTATTTGCAGAGGCTATTTACAGGGGTAATTAAGTTAACATGAGGGCAACAGGGTAGGGGCCCTCATTCCGTATCACTAGTGTTTTCATATGAACTGCAAGAAAATAAATTCCTGTTCTGAAAGCCAGTCAGACTGAGATTCTGTTACAGTAGCCATAGCAACCACTATAACCACCAGTGATTTCCCCCACATTTAAAAACCAAATACCTCACCTAAGACCCAGCCTCACTGGGCCTTGGCCTACCTTCTTGGTTGTGCCCTTCTTCACTCAGGCCTCATGGGATTTCATCCTTGCTTGCTCCTGCTCAGGCCTCTGATCTTCAGGTCCCCTCTCCAAAAGGTACCTCCCATGGCCACTGCTTCTGCACCACACACTATCCCCTGACCTACTCCCTGGACTTATGTTCTCCTTTTAGAGCCTCTTGGGATCTCTAACTAAGCATTTCCTTTTAGTGTCTCCCCTTCCAGCCAGAGTCAGCTCTGAGGACAATGTCCTTGTCTGTTTTCCTTGTTGGTACCTAGAAGGGGACACCTGCCATGTAAGTAGTTCAATTTGTTGGACAAACAAATGTGTGTGGCTAAAATTCTTGGAGCATTTGAAATGCGCACATACACACACACACACACACACACACACACACACCCCTGCAAAAACCACCAGAGGAGCTCTAAGGAACAGCTACTTAAAAGTCAATTTCTAAAATTATTTTTAAAAACTCACATATGTTACATAACATACTTATAAGCAATATTTTATAAAGAAGTCTAAAATTATTCTAGGCTGCTTAAAAACTAAACACATGTACTGTTTTGCCACAGAAAGGTAGTCTCAAGAGCTCAGCTTCCTATGAACCGTGATAATTTAGGAGTATGCTCTTACGCAATTAACACACAAAATCTTGTTTTGTTTAAAGATTATTAAAAGTCTGGGCTTTGTTTTTGTTTTGCCTTACATACTTTATTGTGGTGAGAACACTTAAAATGTGGTTTATATATGCAAATATATTTGAATATCCATACACGTGGTTCATAGTCTTACTTGCACAGACATATTTAGGAAACTAGGAATACATCCAAACATTAAAAAATAAAAGGCAGTTGAGTTTTTGAGAGAAACTGGCAGTCAAATCTCTACCATTTACTATTCCTGCACCTACCAAAATCACTCAGTGCTTAACCCAGTTTTTTAAATCTACAAAACAGAAAAAGAAATACTCATGTAGACTTTGTTACTAAGTCATGTCTGTTCTAATCCCCAGTTATGGGAGTCTTCAGAGCATCGAAATAATTGTAGACACACATAATATGTTTCTCTCCCCAGTTCATGGGTGACTATTAATCATCAAAAAGTATGTATGCATTTTTCTGAGGCCAGTTTCCATAACTCTGATTAGATTTTTCAAAATAAATTTAAAAAATGAAAAGTAGTTCAGAATCCAGTGCACTGCAGGGTCAAACACTTCACAGTAGTACTACACAGTCCTGTTCAGAGATATGAAATCCTCAACAGCAAACTGAATTTCCATGTTTCCTCCTATAGCCTAGAAAAATTAAGCAGTTCTCTAACAGGAACCATGGACCAGTGAAAGAGGTTACCCGGAATCCACCGGGGGTGATCATATAAAACTAAATTAAGTTTTGCTGGATTCCAAAAACACACTTCCATTTCAAAAATGTCAGACGGACCTTCATGTGGCCCCATTTTCATGCCCTGTGTAGAGTGTGGTGGGCCCAAGACTCATTTCCACCCATTAGGATACAGCAAAGCTGCTAGAAGTCACCGCAGGGACCAGGTGCACTTCCATGGCATGCCCCAGAGCCCCTTTTGGCTTTGCAGCAGCTACAATGGCACGACTTACTGCAGCGTGGCTGCAGGGCAAGAACTGTAAGGCACCTCTCACAGCTGGAGGCCCACAACTCTGAGGGACTGAATTCTGCCAACAGCTCCAGGAGTCTGAACAAACACCTGGAGCTCCGGATGAGAACAGAGCTCAGAATACACCTTGAGACCCACGTGGATGGCTTGGTAAACTGTACCAGGTTCTTAACCCAGGAGATAATGTCTGCCATTTTAAGCAGCTCAATTTGTGGTCATATGCAATAAAGCACTAGAAAACAAATATATATGGTTTGACTAATTTCTAGTTATGTAATAAAGGTGGTGTTCCTTCCTCCACAACAGGGTCCAGCACTAGTATCATGGAGGAGACCAGGGTATAAATACTATAACAACCTAGTTCAGGGTCCCTGAGCCTGCTCCCCACAAACATATAACTATTACTACATGAGGTGTCAGGAATGAAATATTGTTTACCTTTACCTTTATGAGAAAAAGTGAGCAAAGGAAATATTTTCTTCTTTCAGAACTTCAGTTTTAGTTAACTGAGTTGAGGGTGGTGGGAAGTCAAGAGATGACTGATCTCCTAAGTATACCTTACCCCAAAGCCACACATAGTAAGTAAAGGCCACTAAGTTCTGAGTCCCTGCACATAAAGACTTATATATGCATTATTTCTCTTTCTAGAATTTAAGTTAAATTTAAATTCTCCTTTAGCAATCATTTTCAAGAAGTTTAAAACACCTTACCGTGCAAGGAGGACGCAATCAACATTTTTTATCTTCCCCAAAATTAAGGCATCAGAGGGCTGCAGGCAATGAAAACTGGTTACAACTCAGTGATTTTAAGACACGTACATGAACAATTAAAAAGTTGCCACCTGCACTGCTGAATAACAATAGACTCATGGAAACTTGGAATCTGAAGATATCTTTAGAAAAGACTCTACATTTGATCAATCAGTATAACCATCAATAAATATTCACTGAACTCTCTACTGGCCCACACTTATCAACTCTGAGGTTTGGCAGATGTGGGGACATGGGCTGTGTAGATACCATCACATATGGTCTCTTTGCACCAAGTAACCCAAGGGGACTCTGATGGTCACTAATCACATTTACACATAGCAGGGGTATTTGGCAGGTTCAAGAACAGGTGAGACAGTGAAAAGCAGAAAGGTTAGGAGAACACAGTCATAGCACAAAGGACTCTGCATTGGAGCACTCTGCTTGTTTAACCAGACCTCAGATGGCCAAGGAACAATTTGAGGTATTGCAGGGAGAGGCCCTGAGAACCTGAGGCTAAGAAGTGGGCCTAGCTGGACTTGAAAGACAGGATATGTTAATCTAGGAACGGAGCTGGAAAGGAGAGTTTGGTAGGAGGGTTAGATACTTGGTAGATGCTTAGACCTTCCTAGGCAGATCAGCTGAAATACAATTTCTGAAGTGGCGATGTGGGGCTGGCCTTGGCCTGGAGGACAGGGGCCTGTTCTGGATGAAGCAAGTTTTACTTCCACTTATGTAAACATCAACTGTACTTTGGGTCTTTTGGGTCCCAGTGCATTCAGAAGATGTCACTTTGTAATATTTCATCCTATTAGTCATCAGCCTGCCCCCTCAGCCACAGTGGTGTGAATAGCCCCAAAGTAGAAGCTGATTTGAATGCAAATTTGAAAAGTACAGTTGCTAGGTTTGAAATGAGTGTCTGGTTTCTAGCAACATAAATTGAGAAGTTATTTGGACACATTCAAAAGCCATGCCGTAAAAACAGCAAGGTCCAAGGCGATCCCACGGATACCCCTCAGCTGAGGGGCCCAATGGCAGGCCCTGGTCCCCTCGGCCTGGAGCAAACAGCCCAGACCTTCCAAGACCAAAGCGATTTCTCCTTTAAACCTGAAAATCAAGCCAGTAAAAAACATGGACAAGCTAACATGGCTTCACTAATTGGATATTAACCTTGCCAAAGGGAGTATCCACATATTTTTCAGTTCTTTCTTCTAAAATCTCTGGATCATCCAGGCCTGTTCCACCAATTATTCCAATCTAAGGGAGAAAAAAAGATCATCACATTGGGTTATTTTTCATTAGAAACAAAATTCTGTAATTATTTCAACCAAATTCACTAATGTTTACACACATTCCTCAACTCTTGCTAAGCCCTAAATTTAAAAAATCTGAAAATTACTTTTTAAAAAAGGCAAAGATTTGATGACTTTCTGACTTTCTTTTCTTTTTTTTTTTTTTTTGGTCTTGCTTCAGGTTGGCTTTGAGCTCACTTTGTAGCCCAGGCTGGTCTCAAACTTGCACCTGAAGGCGTGCACTTGAAGGCTTTCTATTTTTAAAAAATCCACAGAAATTTGAAATAACCAAAATGTAATCAATTTTTGGACGTTTATTTCTCACTGAATTACAAATAAGCACAAAATGATACTTTTAGGTTAGAAAAGTCAAACCTAAAAATAGGCAAATGTGATTGTTGAAAGTTCTTTCTGACCGATTTTATTTTCTATGTTAACTGGAATATGTAGAAAAGAACATTTAAAAAAACTGGTAGGAAATAAAATTTCAGATATGTCACTTGATAATGGTATTTTCCCATTACCATTTTATTAAAAAAATGAAATTTTCTCTGCTATGTCACTAGACTCATAAGAGCCACAAAAGAATGCAGACAGAAGAGACTGAAATGCCATGAAAGTTAGCATCAGATATAAAATCAAGCTGCCATTCATATGTCTAGAATTCATATTTATATACAGTAAACACAGACAAGTAAAGAAACTTCATTCCATTATATGAGTTAATCTCAGCTGATGACTAAGAAGCACAATTAAGAACAATTACAAAGATAAATATGAACTAAACTGTTAAAACTAAAATTTAAGTATCTTAAGTCTTTACGAGAATTTCCCTAGACTTATGTTCTACAGGATAAAATTTTAAAAGATTAACAGGCTAAAGACACCTGACTAGAAAACTCATGAAAAGTGATTTAAGCACATTTTTCAATGAAAAGATTCCAAACTATTGTCACTTGAGTAAAATTTCAACTACATGAAATAGCTTCTTGAGCAAAAATTCCAATTAAGAACCAGACATCTGAATTACATAAATTTCAGGTCAATTCATACAAGTTGATTTATATCAACATACAGAAAATGGTTTTCTTCCTGGTCCTTATCTTCTGGGAGGAAATCAACAAAGCACAAAAATCAGGGAATTGAGCTTTTACTGGAGAATCTGCTGGTTTACCACCACCTTTCTTTATGTGGCTAAGCTAGTTTTGGCGTTGGTGCCACCTTGTGATACATTACTGAAATCACAGATTACTTTTTTTTTTTTTTCCTTTGGTGACATTCGGGAGATGGAATCCATGGCCTTCACATTGAGTTACAACCCCAGCTATTTATTTTTTTACTTTAAGACAAGGTCTTGTTAAGTCACTAAATTCCGTCCTTGGCTTGAAATTATGATCTTCCTGTCTCAGCCTCCTAGTGTGCTGGGATTCCAGACATACACCACCACACCCAGCCCACAAGTTACATGATTTTCTGTCAACCAAACTATAAGTGAAGACTAATCAATATTATAATTGTCAAATCAACAAGAGCACTTAGTTTAGTTAATACATTTAAATCACCCAGTTCAATAGGAAAACCATGTTTTTAAGAACCATCTGTTGCATGCAATCCTAGCCCTCCTCAGGCCTGGCTTCTCCATCTTATTCTGTTTCATGTACCTATCTCATCTAATGGGAAGCTATAACCTGTCCTGGGCCCCAGAAATAAACTGCTGACTCCGAGATAACTCTCAGCGTACTCTTCAAGGATTTGGCCACTCAGGAAAACATTGCTGTTTTTAGTTATGGTCACTTTCACCTGATTGCTCCTGGGTCACAGCTTCTCAACTCTGGATTCAACTCCAGACCCTCAGGCTTATCCACAAAACAAGTCCACTTTGATTGTGGAATCTCCCACCTCAACCTAGGCAAGCCAGCCCAGGTGGAAGCAGTAATCAAATGGCAAGTGCTATCCTGCTGAAACCCAGCATCCTGCGCTCACCACAGCAGCCAAGAGCTTCAGTCCACACACCCAGGCTGCACCATTGTCCTGCATCAGGCAGTGGACAGTTCAGCCCTCCACTAGGAACATGTGGTAGGTACTTGAACCAAAGGCAGGTCCAGGATGGAGCCTCTGTACTTGGAATCAGCTGCAGGTAGACCTACTCAACCACCTGGCTGGCTGTCTTTCATGGAAACCCACATCTTGCAAGAGACACAGCTGTAGTGACTTAGAAATGTCCTGCCATACCAGGGAACTAGACTTCAAGGAAGGAAGCCAGCAGAGCCATGATGTGGTCAATGTCACCACCTGCTGGCTGGACAGCAGAATACAGCTACAAGGAAGCACCCAAGCACAGGCACAGGATGATTCTGCCCACACTTGAGAATTCAAGTCAACTCGGTACTTGCCTCAGCATTAAGGGGACTGTGTTTGAGCATTCACACATCACAGTTAGTGTGCGAAGTGCTGCAGAGTCCTTATTTCATTTGATCATCATGGGTACAACCTATAAGACAGGCACTATGGTATTATACCCATTTTGCAAATGAAGAAAGAAAAGCACAAAAATTAAGAAAATGGTCTAAGAGCAAATCATAAAGAGCAAAGCTAGGGCAGGAATCTGGCTATTTCTTGTTTAGCCATTATGAGATACAATCTCCTAAGAACACCAGGAGTCCGTCATGAATTCACAATGTTAGGAGTTTTATTGGCTCTGTGTTATAAAGAAACTGATGTTCAGCAAGGTCAAGCTGTGCACCAAGTCGGGCAGGTGATATAGTGACTGGACATCTGAGTGAACCCTCTGCGAGGAAAAGAGGATTTGTTCTGTGATAACCTTATTCAGGTTCAGGAAACAAAGACAAGTCCTTGCCAGCCGCAGTCCTGGGCTAACAAAATGGCCTCAAAACCTGAAATCAAATTTTTGGGCTGATTCTGTACACCCTGTAGTTCATTATACAACATTAAGTTCTTACATGGGGTCCCTCTCATCAATGGAGGTCATCACTAGTTTTAACAGGTGGTGATTCGTCTCACACTTCATGGACAGACCACCAGGCTAACCTCAGAAAGAGGAGTCACTCACTGTTTGACTTTATCTGAGACCATGCAATCATCTTACCCAAATGGTGGCTTACCAGCCAGAAGGATTAGTTCTAGCAAGGCTGAAAGGGTACATTCTCAACCCTACCTTACGCCTACTTCCCTCATGCCTGGTCCTCATACACTTCAATACCTTCCTTGGTCTCAGGTACCATTGCTTTGAGACCCTGCTCAAGCAACCTAGTGCTCTCCAATGGCATTCTCAAAACACCATAAACCCAGGGCATCTGAGATTCAGTCATGCTAGGGAAATGGGCTGTTTCTGAGTGCTCCACGCTCATGATGACTTAAGAGAGCCAGAGCTTCAGCCAGGCTCTCACCTCTGGTTGCCACTATCATGTTTGGCAAGTGCAGCAGAAGTACAGAAGCAAGACCTTGTGAAGACACGTGGAGAATATGCCCATCTTCAAGCCAAGGAAAAAAGACCACAGAAGAAATCAACACACAAGAGAAAAGATGACTCTTTAATCTTGGACTTCTAGCTACCAGAAGTGTGAGGTGTTAAGTTCCTATTGCTCATGTCACCAAGGCTACTTGTTACAGCAGCTCTAGTAAACACGGTGACATTATATTTTACAGAAGTCTGGATAGCTCCTGGGGATCAGAAGACTCATAGCTTTGACCACCTTAGTCCAGCAGGTAGAGACATTTTGGATACTGCTTCACTTGTGAAATGGTCAATTTTCCTCAAAGGTCACTCTATTCCCAGATTCTAGACTGCAGAAACTTTGATTAATGGGAAAGGCATAATTTAACATTCCTCAGGAAGCTCTTAAATAGAAATCTCTAAAATCTAGGCTAAGTGTAGTAGGCTTCCTAATGGCCCCTCTGTTCAACTGCATTCTGCTGCTGACATAATACCCATGAAAATTAACATAAAGGAGGAAAAGCCTATTTTGGCTCACAGCTTCAGTCACAGTCATTGGGATCTGTTGTTTTGAGGCTGTAGCCAGGCAGAAATCATGGTGGGGAACATGTGGAGGAACACAGCTATTCCTCTTGTAGCAGCGAGGAAACAGAAAGGGAGACATGAAGGGACCAGTTTCTAATATCCCTCCGAGGGCAGCCCCTCAGCGACCTAACTTCCTTCCACTGGGCTGCACCTCAAGAAGCTGGTGCCCAAAGTATACATGGAAATTTGGGAGACATTTAAGATACAAACTATTATAGTCCCCAAAAGAGATCATATTTACATCTGAGTTTCTAGAACCTCTAAATGTTACTTTACATGATTAAATTAAGGACCATGAGACTGGAGAAATTATCTAGGCAGATCCTAAATATAATCATGAGGGTCCTTATCAAAAGGAAGCCTGAAGGTCAAATGAAGAAGTTGATGATGATGGGAACAGAGGAAGAGCAAAGGGACTGTGAGTCGAGGAATGCCCAGTATACCCAGGCTGGAAAAGGAAGCCGATGGATCCCCCGGGGTGTTCAGGAGGAACCAGCCCTACTGACACCTTGGTATTAACCTTGTAAGACTCATGCTAGACTTACACTATGAAAATACGTTTGCGTTGTGTGAAAGCACTCAGTTTGAGGTAACTGTTACAGCAGTCACAGGAAACTGACAAACACACTGAGTAAAACCATCTGAAGAGCTAGTCAGAATGCAGGTGTCATCCTTCTGGAAGCAACTGAGGTCAGAGCTGTCAAAAAGTTGGTGGGCGTCTAATGTCCTAGGCCTTCTGGGAGCCCAGATCACTGAACCCCTACCCTCAGAATTACTGTTCAGCAAGACTGGCTGGAGCCTAGAAATCTGCATTTCTAGCAGACATACCACATACTTTGGGAACCACAGGTTTCCATGCTGCTGAGGTATATCTTGAACCCCAGGACCATAATCACACGTCAGAGTCCACAGTGCACTGCAGAAACAGATTTTCTCTTTCTTCATTTCCTTATATATAAGGGTCAGAGTTTTTGCTTGAACCAGTAAAACCTAATAAAATATTACACTTGCATCATTTATTGTTTCTCTATGCTCTATCACCTCTGGCAAAATAAAATAAAATAAAAATAAACTTCCTCAAACCAACAAAAAACTTTCCATTTCTTCCTTTCTCTGTGCTACTCAGCACTCAAATCTGGCTGCTCCTATGTCTGCTTACCAGGGAGTCTCTCTCTTGGGGATGTAACCAAATGATCCTCAACCAAGTGTGAAGCAACTCTGGTGGTGGCACGTGGAAACATGGCGCACTTCTGGTTGTCACACTGACTGGGGGGGGGGCGCTGCTGGCGTTTTGTGCAAAGTGGTTAAGAACGTGCTCTAGGTCCTCCAATGCTCAGCACAGTCTTGCAAAAGAACTGTCCTATCCAAAATGCCATTGTGTCCCTAGGCAAAAATAATGGTTATTTGGTGTCAGGTAGAGCCCAGTTTCAGAGCATGATCAAGGAAGGCCTCCTGGAAGGCCTCTGTTGGCCACTCTCAAGACAGCCAAAAATAGAGTATCAAAGGCCTGTTATCCTCTACAACCAGAGTGCATGACTTTAATGCCATTGCATTTGTAAACCTACTGCCCATCTACAGGGGGACCTATCCCCACCTTGTCCCAGCAAACTGGGATTAGCAAGTTATTTTCTCATCTCCCAGTAAAAACTGTGTAGTTCCCTAGGAAACCATAGATCACTGATGCCCTCTCTCTGGATGTTAAAGACTCATCTGGTGTTTTGCATGAAAAAGCATGCCACCAGCCCATGGCTGAAACTGGGGGACAATTTCTCCCTGTGGTCCTCCTGGAGAGCGCCAGGTGTTACTTCTATGGGTGCAGATCTGGACCATGTCTTGCTGCAGTGAACCCACAGGACTGTTTCAGTTATTCTTACACTACATGGCTTCTTCCTCCCCCTCTCAACATGCCCCCTTGCCCCTGCCACCTACTGTGTACCCACCCTATGCCTCTAGCAAAGAGGCCCCTCAGCACTAACCCCCTTACCAGGGGACATGTCAAAGGAAGGAACTGCTTTTATCCCTCTCATTCCAAAGTCATCCACTGGCCCTTACTCCCATATAAAATGATTCACTTTGCAGTACCATCTTTTGGGTCCCCCTGGTAAGAAAGAGAAATTATCCATTCTTCACTTACCCATCTTTGTGCTAGAGACTGGGGCCTATGCTAAGGTTTCTGGCCCGATCTAGCTCCTTCCCCACACAGGCAATTCTGTACACAACAGTAAGGGAAACACTCAGAAATGGAAATCACATGATCTCTGTTCAGAACCCTTAGGTGACTTTCTTCACCATGGTCTACAATGAAGGCCCTACTGAGATGGGAGTTAGGATTATGTTAAGCAGTAAGGATAGTGGGCCCAAAATGAAGTGGAGAACCCCAAAATGGAATCACCTTCTGAGAATCTTACAAAAACACCAGTCA
This sequence comes from Hydrochoerus hydrochaeris, assembly GCA_004027455.1. Taxonomy (NCBI): domain Eukaryota; kingdom Metazoa; phylum Chordata; class Mammalia; order Rodentia; family Hydrochaeridae; genus Hydrochoerus; species Hydrochoerus hydrochaeris. Next base: position 35,659 of record PVLA01002824.1, read on the forward strand.
GATGTCTTGTGGCTTTTAGGGACCTCCTCAGAGTATGACCAGAGCACTTGAGGCAGGATGTTGACTCAAGGGTACAGGGGTCCTGTGTGAACACTTCATTGTCTGGATACTAAAAAGTATGCAGTTTCCAAAATGGTAGAGATCATACAGCTTACACAAGGACTCAAGCTCCTTTCTACAGCCCTTAAAAGCCCTAGATGAAAAGCCTTTGTGGGTAACCTGCGCAGGAACCCCTCACAGCAACTCTTTCAAATAAATGTGCTTACACTTTGCTACCTCCATGTGCAGTTTTATTCTTCAGCACCGTAGGATACAGCCCCAGTGCTCCAGTATCACCTCGAGCTGCGCTGACCCAACCCAGTTCTCCCCATGCAGCAGCCCCTTCCCGTTTACTGTGGAGCTTACTTCTTCCTCAGACCTCTTTCCACTGCAGTCTTTTTTCAGGTCTTCACTTTTTTTTTAAATCTCTTTGCAGCTAACAGCTTGCCTTTAATCTTCTCAAGTTGCTGTAACAAGACACTATGGAGTAGATGGCATACAAGTAACAGAAACATTTCTTAGTCTGCAGGCTAGGAATCCAAGATCAAAGTAGAATCAGCCTCTGAGGAGGGCCTCCTCTTTAGAAGGCCACAAAACAGGTCTCTGGAGATTTTTGTTTTTTAAATTAAGGACACTATTTGCATTCACGAAGGTTTTTTCCTCATGACCTAACTTGCCCTCAAAGGTCACACCTCCTAACACACAAATCTCAACACACAAATCGTTTGATTGCAAGGGAACTATGTTAAAGTTTTAAAATCTACCTCCCATGCAGCCTTTTGTGATTCTAGTCATCACCTTCCTTATTATGCACCTTTCTTGTTTCTGGGACAAAATACCTGGTATTTGTAACTTGAAAGACAAGAGGTTTATTTAGTTCACAATTCATGGTTGGCTGGTTCCAAGTCAGAAACACCGAGGGGGAAGGGTGCAGAACAGCAAAACTGCTTAAACTCCCAGCAGCCAGGAAGCAGGACCCAGGGAAGGAGCTGAAAAGATGCACCCTTCAAAGACATACCCCCAGGAACCCACCTCCAACTGGGCCCCACCTCACAGCACATTCAGCTGAGAACCGTGGATTAAAGCAGGAAGAGTACCGTGCCCTCCCCATCAGCTTTCTAGCAGTCTCTCGATCTAGGCAAGTTCACAATTAAACTTACCCTTTACACGCCTCATGACTGTTTCACTCTCATACTGGTTGGTCCCTGCCACCATCCTCCCAGCAAACTCTACAATCAAACCTAAGCTTTATAGATGAGTAATGTTACACGCCACCTACCAATGAGCCTGAAAAAAACAAGGACCTATCTAACTCAAAGATGCACCCCCGTGCCTGGTAGGTATTCAGTAAATACGTCTGAACAGGATGCTACCAGTAGATAGCTGGATTTGAATGATACACCGTACTATGCTGCCAGTCTGCAGCCCCATGGTGCTTTTCATCTGAATGATCTAAAATGAGGAGACCGAATTCAAGCTCCAACCCTGTTACTATTCGTGTTTCATAAAGGGTGGACCTAGGGCTGGTGTGGATGGATGGCACAACTGGGCTGGGTGTACTAGGCGTTACCGTGTTTAAATCCCACAACCCCTCCAGGTAGCTGTGGTTGGCACTGTGTCAAAGCTGAAGACCTGCAGACCTGCAGGGTGAGGGTGGGAGGTGAATCGCTGTGGGGAAAGTGATAGTGCTGACAGGAGGCTGGATCTGTGGGTTCTGCAGCTCCTTCCTCCCCTCAGTGCACCTAGAGCTGAGCTGCAGCAGGCCCGCCTCTGCATGGCCAACCAAACTATTGCTTCTAATGACCAATGGAATGGTGGCAGTGAGTGAGTTACATGCCACTTGCCCGTGAACATGCATGGTGGTCAGAAGCACAAGTGTGCTTCCTACCTGCACATCTGTAATGTGTCCAGTGGGCTCCAGGAGGACCACTTCAGGCTTGCATTCTGTACTCACTCTGCCCTAAGGCTGGAAGACTTGTATTTTACCCATGCTGTAAAACAGCACACAGGAATCCCAGGCTCTAGGCCCAGTTCTATCATTTTCTGAGCTCTGCTGTGTAATTCTGGACATTTCAGGTAATATTCCAGGATCTCAGCATTACATTTGCAAAACAGAGGTCTGTGTTGCTACATGGTCCACCTCTACCTGTCTAAGACCTAGAGATAGGATGCGGTTTTTATTGGTCTATTTTGCTCTGGGCACTGGAACTAAATATATTCTATATAGGATGCTGTCTTGCAGTCTATGGTCTATCAAAGTTGTTGCCTGTTCTGACCTCAATAAAGAAATCAGGAGGCAGCCCTGGCACCTTTCCCACCTTTTAATTTCATATTTGGCAGCTGCTAAGACCAAAAATATATATCATTCAATATTTACATCAGGACTTAAATCACATTACCCATTCTGCACTTAAATACACTGCATTAATATTATAAGGGAGCTGCATGTCAGAGAACATGTTAACCATATTTGAAGCTGAGGTTGCTTTAGGTATCATTCCTCTCTATTTCTGATGTCCTTTAAATGCAAGGGAAAGGTGAAAAGTTGGGGTTTAATAACACAAACATTATAATTTGACTATCTGAGGAAAGATAATTCAAAATTAACTTTAGCTTCCATACTTACAAGTAATATCATTCTATAAACTTCGACCACATGCAAGAAACACAATATAATTCTAATCCTCCCAGCCAATTCTGCAGCAAGATTTCCACTTCACAGATAGGAACAGAAGGGGAACTGGTCCTTTAAAGCCAGTATGCCTGTAATCCCAGATGCTGAGGCAGGAGAATCACAAGTCTGAGACCAGATTGGGCATTTTAGTGAGACCTTGCCTCACATTTCTGATGGTATGGGCTGCTATTTTTAAGGTAACAAGAGGCATTATGGCAGCCATTGTTGGTTTCCTATTATCTTGTTTTGAAGTCCTGTATTGCTTTCACTGGGTTTTTTTTTTTCTTTCTTTTTTGGGGATTGGTTTTATTGTTTTATTTTATTTGGTTTTACTCTCTTAAAAATAAAACAAAAGTGAAAAAAGGTGGAGCGCTAGGGATGTAGCTCAATGCAAAGGCCCTTGATTCAACCCTCAGTACTACAAAAAAGAAAAAAAACAACAACAAAAAACTGTTTCTGCCTTCTTCCCCTCACTGTTGTGGGAGATGCCTTTCATAAGTAATTACTTTGAAATGGCAAAATAAATTTCACTTTTAAGCCTGAATGTAATACACTCACCTTGTGCTCTCACCATGAGCTCATGAGGCCTACAAGGGCCAATACTGTACTCTAGTAGCCTTGGTTGCTTTGGCACTTATTTGCCAAGGAGAACTGAGAAAACAGTGGGCATTCTGTTGCATAGGCCATAAATTTCTAAAAGTGAACAAAGACAACCGTATTCTTGGCCAATAATAAACAGCCTTAAGTTTTATTATCATTTTCCCTTGTGCACTATACGGTAATTCTTCTCTCCTCCATGCCAGAAAGAAGTGTTTGGAAACCCAAGAAAGCTGCCTGCAATTTTCAGAACTCTCACTCCCTCTGTCCAGAGCTTCCACACCACAATGAGGCCTTGCGCTGAGACCTCTGAGCACCTACCGTACAGGAAGACTCAGTTCTAACTTGCAAGTTTGCTTACAATGTGCTTTCAAGCCAGACGCCTCCGACGCGGGACAAGCTGCAAGGAAAGTACGCCGGTACTCTTTTTAAAAATCCTTTAAAACAAAATGTCAGGATTGAGCTGCAGGAGAAAACTTTAAGAAGGAGAAATCTAAGTTTAGAGGAAAAAGAAGCCGGAAGCTTGTGAAAGAGCATAACGCAGCTCTCCCACATGGGCCGCTAACACAGCAGAGCCCAGAGAGCGGAAGCGCGAGTCCCACAAGGTTTAGAAGAGGCAGTCGGGGCAGCGGCAGGCGCCGGGCCGACCGGGACCGGCGGGCTCCAGCCAGGCGCCCCTCCCGGGAGCAGCGGGCTCGGGAAGGTGGCAGCCGGGCGCACCCCTGCCACCTACTGCTCCTCTCCTACGGTCTTGCGGGCGCCTTGCGCGGGGCAGGGCAGGAGGCTACAGGCTACAGGGTGGTGTCGTGGTGGAGTCGGTGTCCCTGATCCCCAGTGCCGCACCCCAGGCCCCTCCTCGCCGCGCCCCGGCGCCCAGGCAGGGCGCACAGCCCAAGGCGCGGTCCCGGGACGCCGGGCTCAGCGGACTGTGGCCGCGGGACCGCGATCTCACCTTCACGGGCGTGGCGGCGGCAACTGAGGCCATGTCTAAGTGGAAATAGGCCGGCGGGCGACTCGCGGGCCGGGAAGCGGAGACTGGATGGCGCGCGGCGCGGAGGCAGCGGCGAGAACCCTCGCGGCCCTGGCTCCTCCTCTTCCTCCCCGGGACAGCTGGATTGGCTGCTCTGGTGGGCGTTCCTCGCCACCCCCCTCCTTAAATCGAGGTTCTCGCGTCCCGCCCCTTTCGTAGACCTTTCCGGTTCTCCCGGTTTCTTTTTGTCTCCCATTATAACTGGCTCCTGAGGGTGGTAATAATGGGCCCTGCGTATGGCGCGCTTTTATTGTTCCCAACTCTGCTCATTAGCTTATTAACTTCCACAAAAAACCCTTCAAAGCAGAACTGTACTCCCAAGCTTGGCTCAGTGTTAGGGGTCTGCGTGGCCTCAGTCCCAAAGCTGCGCACTGCACTTCGGAGGTTCTAGCTCGGGGCTGAACCTGGGCAGGAGGGAACTGGGGACTCGCAGAAATTCCCTCTTGGTGCCGGCCCGGGAGGCTGGGGCCGGCGGGGCGTGGCTTGCTCTTCTCCGGATAAACCCACCCAGGCTTTGCTTATTTCCCTTAGTTCTTTAAGGACGAAGTAGGAGTGAGTTAACTGGAGTCAGGGAAAAGGGAAACAGAGAGTAACGTGTGACTGGGTTGACTACCTTATTCATCTTCAGTTTGAGGGGCTTAAAGGAGTGTAACTGTCCACTTCCCACCCTGGCTCTGCCAGGCAAGGCCCATCCTTAACCCTTTCTACCTCAAGGCGGTATCTGACACAGATTGAGAATGCAGACCCACGTCTTTATCATCAACACGGACACACACGCACACGCACACATCCTATTTGTTCCCCACTGGGATAGTTTCTCACTATCGAAGCTCACTGAGATAATTCTACGTATCCTTTCTTCATAGTGTGGTCACTCGAAACAAACTATTGCATGGCAGCGATTTTAAGGATGACCTCTGAGGTCCATAAATACTGCAGCTAACTCTGGGGTAGAAGGATGACCAAGGAAGATGACACTGGCCTTTTCCCCTATAACAGTGTTATGGTTTAGATGTAGATGTCCCTGAAAATTCTCATGCAATTATAGATGGAATTTTTGGGGAGTGATGGAGTATGGGGCACTGTAGCTCACTTGCTGTTAGAAGGTAACTATGCATTGGAAGAGGCAGGTTACTGTGGGCATGACTAGAAAGGATATTTCTCCCTTTCTGCTTCCCAGCCACCATGAAGTGAGCAGCTCTTCATTTCCTCTCTGCCATGCTGTCCTGCCTTGGAGCCACCTGCCTATGGACTGGAACCATGAGCCAAAATAAACCTCTTAAGTTGTAGGTGTTGGGCATTGTGTCCCGTGATAAGAAAGTGACTAAGACAGATTTTGGTCTTAGAGAAAGGGAGTCATCACTGTGACTATACTTGATCATGTGGTCTAGATGCCTTTGGAAATGATTTGTTGGGGGAGCTTCAAAAGGTCCGGCAATGCCAGCTGCAGAAACAGCCCTAGTGTGCTGCATGTAGAGCTCAGAAGACGAAACTGGTGATAAAAAGGGAGATGATAAAAACCAGGTTCAGGAGGTTTCAGCTGAAAAGGCTTTTATTTGCTGTTGGACTCCAGGATATGTGTGATGCTCTGGCAGAAGATTTATCTACATTTTGCTCATACCTTGAGGCTTTGCAGGAGTCTAAGATTAGAGGAGGTGGATTAGTTGATCAGATGAAGGAAAAATTCAAGGCAGCCCTAACAGTCAGGTGATAGGATGATTACTGCTTGCTGCATTTAGCAAGATCTACTGTGAGAAACAGGAACAAAAAGTTTTCAGTTTTGTCAGAAATAAAGGCCCAAAGATCAAGTAGAGGAGGAGGGCTCAGTTGCTGAAAAGATTAGCATTAAAAAGAAGCCAAGTACTTTATATCAAAGCAATAGGAAAAATGACTTGAGGACCTGTCAGGATGAATCAGAAAGATCCCAGCATGGGTAGGCCTCATAATCCAAAAATAAAGGAGTTTACTTTGAGAAGCCATCCCCAGAACAACTGACTGAGAAGGTAGAGTGAGTACTCCTAGAAAATTGGTATCCTAAGAGTTGTTTCACAGTGGTCAGCAATCCAGGCACAGAGACCTCTGCAGCCATGGCTAAAGAAGGTCTGGCTACTGGCCTAGCTTGTGGCAGACCTTAATGTCATCCAGTTAGTCCTGATTCTACAGGCATGCAAAATGCAAGACGTGGTGTCAAGGAGGCTTCCACCCAGACTTCAGAAGAAAACCTGGGAGGCCAGGCAGTATTCCCACAGAAGGCAGTACACAAAGCTGTGAGAGTAAAGTTGAAAGCACAGTGGAGATCCCAGGAAGTTGGAGAAACATGGAACTTCAGAATATCTGAGGAAAAGCACAAGGAGTGAGCAAAGCCAGTACAATAGATAAACCATGAGAGCTACAACCACTTGCAATGCCTCAGGGATGGGGACCCCTTTGGAACTCCCATCTCACCATAGTTTACCCTGTGTGTGAGACATGGAGCTTGTCTTAGTTACTTTTCTTTTGTTGCTGAGAAAAAAAAAAAGAACCAATACCCAGAGTTAAAGAGGAGGAGACTGATCCCAAACTGTTGGGATTAAGGCAGTGCCAATTCAACCAGTGGACTGATCCAGCAATCACCCACTCTTAATCCTAGCACCCTTAATCCTAGCATTGAACAATGAATCAATCACAGATTCAGCTACCTCCAAAAAAGCCCCATCCAAAAGTACATGAAGCTTTAGAGGAACACCTAGACACAAACCATAACTTAGCTACAGGATTTAACTTTTGCCTTGCTGGGTTTCTTTGGCCTTCTTTCTTTGGCCTCATTCCTTTCTGTCCACCTCTTCCTCCCTCCTGGAATCAGAATGTTTGCCCTGTGCCATTGTATGCTGGAAATATTTACCTTTTTTGATTTTTACTGGGGCTCATGGCTAAGAGTTTTGAATCTCAGAACAGTCTTTGAACTTGGACTTTTCAGCCATGCTGGAAATGTTGAACTTGACAACTCTTAGAGATGGGGTAAACATATTTTATATAAAGTGATTTACATGAATTTTGGGGGGACAGTGAACAGAATCTTTTGGTTTAGATTTACATGTCCCCCCCACACACACAATCTCATGAGATTGTAGGTAGGAGCTTTTGGGAGGTGATTGGATTGTGGAGGAATTATAGTTCCTTTGTTGCTAGGAGATGGAATTGGAAGAGGGGGTTTCATGTGGGTGTGACTGTACCTTCCTTCAGGTTTATCCCTTGACTCTCTGATGCTCAGCTGCCATGAGGTAAGCAGCTTTTCTTCTGCCATTCTGTCCAGCCTCGGATCCAGCCAACTACAGACTATAACTGTGAGACAAAATAAACTTGTGTCTGGCATGCTGTCCCTGTAACAAGAAAGTGACTAAGACAAGCAGCAAACACAGAAACAAGACATAATTATAATTGTGTTCCAAATATTACTTAGCCTGAGTGCTATCCATCTGTTACGGATTAAAAACTGGTGGTCAACATCACCAGCTGGATTGAATCAGCATGGTGCTGAGCGTAGATGTTCCACCTGAGGAAAGTTACCAGCATAAATAGAGATGTGGAGAAGGAGAAGCTAGGTGTTGTGGGTTCTCCTACATTTTGCTGTTTGAACCATTGGTTTTCCTGGAGGTGCTCCTCATGACTCGCTTCTCCAATGTGAGTTCAACCATTGTCACTTTGAGGGAGCTCTGGTCCTTACATCAAACATTGCTTCCTGGCTCTGAAGGGAAGATGTGTGCCGCTTAATCTCCAGGACAAACTCGTCATGCTGGCTTTCTGGCATGTACTTACTTCATTGTCGGAGGAGCTCAGGACCTCCAAGCCGCTGAGGATGGTTGTGGTGCTTTTCAGGGCAGCCCTAGTCTTTGTTTTCAGTGTGACTTCTCAGCTCCAGTAGAACCCTCAACCTACCTGCACAGCTCCTTCACCCTGCTGGCATAGACTTTCTAGCTTCCACTGCTGACCTTTGGGCCCTCCCAGCACAGATCTGTAAAAGAGTCTGGCGTGAGTCCTTCTTATGGACTCTAGACCTCCAGTTGGACTCCTAGGAGACATTGTCATGAGCTCTGGGTCTTCATCTGGACTCATGCGGGACATTGCTATGGGATTCAGGCCCTTGGCTAAATATTCTGGGTCTTTATTGTTGTGGACAGATTTCCTGCACTTTTTTGTGTTAACTCTGGGTGACCATCATAAATAGTATTATAAATTCCATGTCCTGATTCTAATTGTTCTCACAACCGCTGATTACAACACCATCTAACCTGTTAGTTAGATAGCATAGACCTTCTCTATCTCATTATTTGCTTTATCTGTAAGTTTTCTCACAAGGTAGCTTTCTTTTGCTACAATCCCCCAATTTTTTTTAGATTATAAGATAAAATGGCACAAGATAGAAAGTAGATCAGGTGCTCCCCTGAAAGAGCAGAAGGCTGAGGATGAAAAAATATTTCTCTAGAGACTTTTCTGCTGATTGTTCTACTGCAATCTTTTGATTTTTCTCCCAATCATTAAAGATTATAAAAACTATCCTTAGCTTGCAGCCATGTAAAAAAGCAAATGGAGCCCTGGATTTGGTTAAGGCCTTGAACAATTGCCACTCAGACAATGGAAGAATCAAATGATCTTAGGGAAGACTTGATGGTGATTTTGTGTGGCAGTTTGAAAAGGTAGCTGGTAATATTTCTGTGCTATTTTCACAGTTTTGATCTTTGCTTCTTAACAAAACTAGAATAAAAAGAGGACAAAATTTCAAATGCTTGGTTCTATCCCTTTTGACTGGTACAAAGAGTACTCAGTGAGACAAGAAAGCCTCAGAGGTATATTTCTTGGCCTACCCTTTGATTTATGCCCTATAATTTCTCCTCTACTAACCTCTAAGGTTATGGTTCTGAAGGTAATTCTAAAGAAGTAACTTAAAGAAGAACATCTTGTAACAATTCTGTTTATGATGCTATTAAAATATTTCAGTGGCTCCTGATTTTTGGATGCCTCTCCAACTTCCAGGCACTACCCAACAAGGTACTGACATAGCACTGCCAGTAATGTCTATAACAGGTTTTGAACAATGGCACCTTAGGGTTCCACAGTTCCTTTGTAGCAGGAAAAGATAATAGATTATGCTTTGAAACATAACTAAATTATATGCTTTTTGAAGGCTTTTTCAAACCATTCCAGGACTATCACATATTTAAGAATGAAGTGTTCCCAAAATTCATGAAATGTGTCACTTCTGCCAATCATGCAGATTTGCCAAAGAATCATACCTCTGCTTGATCATTGTGTCATTGCTGGATAGGTGATGACACTGGCTGGTAACCTCTTTCTCTGAGGGATTAAACCTGGCGTGTTGTCTTGGCTGAAGCATCTCTCAAATAGTCTTCTTGTTGTAGATATTTGGAACAAATTTAAAACCTAAATAACTGAGGAATGTCCTCACAGTTCCCTAATTCTGTCTCACTCAGACCTTTTCATAGTATCACAGGTATAATGGGTAGGGAAATGTTGACTGTCATTTTTTTTAGTGGATTAGAATCTGTGATGGGGGCTTTAATGAAAATATTGAAGTTCTATTAGTAAGTCACCATCCTGCATGTAGTAGAACATTGTCAACAGAATATCTTAAGGGGACAATAGGAAAGCAAATATTAACAATGATGATAATGAATTAAAAAAAATTAGTCCTTAAAATTTTTAGCCCAGCTAAGACTGCAAAGATGCCCAAATTGGTGTAAATCCAGATGTCTAAAGTCATCATTATACAGGATGGTCACTGAAAAAAAATAATCACAAAGTCACAATACCTTAATAAAATTGTGGCCAAAGAAATTTTTCCAAAGGCAAATCTCCAGCCTCAGAAGGGGGAGAAATATATTTAAAAGGGAATAGTGGCTACCATTTATTAAGATAAGGAGCATAAATTATGAAAATAGGCCCTCCTCCTCCCTCCACAGGCCTAGGGGTCGAGGAAACTTTGGCCTTGCCTCCCTCCTTGCACCAAGAGCCTAGAGGTCAGCAGATATCAGCCTCACCCCTCCTCCTCCCTCCACGAACCTAGGGGTTGGTGGACTTTGGCCTTGCCCCTCCTTCTCCCTTCATGGACCTAGGGATCAGGAAAAATTTTGGCTTTGCCCATCCTTCACTCTTCTCGGACCTAGGAGCTGGCAGATCTTTGGCCTTGCCCTCCTCCTTGCTCCATGGACCTAAGAGTTGGCAGGATTGCCAGTCACCCTCCCCTCCACCCAAAAGACCACAGCAGCCCACGGACAACTAGTGACCCTTCCACCACCTACAGAACATTGATGGGTTGGTGGGAGCCTCAGCAACCCCTTACCCACACAGGGGACCTCACCAGGCTTGCAACAGTGTGATGAGTTCCCCCCTCAAGTAGAGGACCTCCGTAGGTCAAGAGGAGAAGCAGTGAACTCCTTTATAGCTGCAGGACCTTGGTGAGCCTGGCAAGAGTGTGGGTGAGTCCTTCCTTCATACAGAGAACACCAGGTGGGCTGAAGAGAGTGCCAACAAGGCCTCCCCTAACCAGGAACTAATCAAAAATGGACTATGAGACACCCAGTGATACAGTAGGGTCCCAGCTGATGTGTACCCTGTAACCAGGTAGATCTGGTGGCCTGAAATAACCTGAAGCTGTAATAGCAATGGGAGCTAAAGGTTGATTTACATCAATACTCCTAGGTTAATCAGCCTGGGAAGAATATAGGATTCACCCATCAGGCCCTTCAGGAGGAATTCTGGTGACTGGTCCCTCCTTTTCATTGTGGGACCCAGCAATTGGACAAATATCAACCACATAGTAGGACCCTAAGACACACGATGGACAGTTGAGACTAGTGGGATTGAAAAGACCAAATATTAACCCAAGAGGTAAAAATGACAAAACAAAAAAACAAAATGCAATCTCAAATGTCCAGTCCATAAGCAACAAGTACAGAAGACATCAAAATAGAGGACATTAGAAGTCATACACCTGCAATTTCTGAAAAGATAGTAAGTAAATTAAGGAAATAAATCCATGAGACAATAGAGGAAATCAAATTAGAAATAATCTCTCATTTAAAGGAAGAAATGCCAACCTTAATAAAGGAGCTGCTCAGCATAGCTAGAGAAGATATAGATAAAAAATTACAAGAGCATGGAAAGATGATGGAAACCTTGAATGTACAATACAGGAAAGAAATAGAATGCATGAAACAATTTCAAAGAGATATCCAGGAAATGAAAAAAAAATTCTGTTGAAAGCTGGTAAAACCATTTGAATGAAGCTGAAGATAGAATTTTCGACCTTGAGGAAAGGATCTCAGCTAGTGATCATGAAAGGAAAGAACTTGTAAAAGTAACAAGACAGCATGAAATGACAATTCAATAGCTTCAATAAGATGCAAAGAGAAATAATATAAGAGTAATAGGCATCAATGAAGATGCAGGAGTCAACACAAATGACATTGGTAAATTATTCACAGAAGTAATAGCAGAAAATTTCCAAAACATGGGGAAAGAATCAGATATACAAATAAATGAGGCATATAGCACATCAAACAGTCATAACCAAAATAAACCTACATCCAGGCACATAATAATTAAGATCCTGGAAGTTCAGCATAAAAACAGAATTCTAAAAGCTGTTAGAGAAAAGATACAACCCACTTATCAAGGAAAGCCTAATAGAATCATGGCAGACTTCTCAACACAAACCCTCAAGTCAAGACAAGCTTGGAGTGAAGTGTTTCATGTCCTTAAAGAAAACAACTTTCAACCCAGATTGGTGTAACCTGAAAAACTTTTTTGAAAATTAATGGAGAAATAAGATACTTCCATGATAAAGAACAACTGAAGAAATTCATGTCCACCAAACCAACCTTAGAAAGAGTATTGAAAGACATACTAAAGAGACACAAAAATGACTACAATTTCCAGAAAAACAACAAAATGAAACCACCAAATAGGGCAAGCAATTAAACAAGAGGAAAAACAGGAAACCAACAGTAGGAAATAACATGGTAAAGTTGAGTCAGTAAATATCAGTTATAATCATCAAAGCAAATGGCCTCAATTCACTAAATGAAACAGGTTGACCAAATGAGTCAAGAAACAGAATTCAACAATATGCTGTATACAGGAAACATATCTGACTCAAAAGGAAACTCATAGACTAAAAGTCAAAGGATGGAAAACAATATTCCATGCAACAGGAACACAGAAAAACACAGGGGGAGCTATTCTGTTTGCAGATAATGTAAACTTCAAACCAAAAGTGGTCAAAAGAGATAAAGAAGGTCACTACATACTTGTTAGGGGCAGAATTCAAGAGGAAGAGCTAACAATCATAAATATATGCACCAAATACAGGTGCACCCAACTATATAACACAAACACTAATAGACATGAAAAACCAAATATGCAATAACACAATTATAGTAGAGGAACTTAATATCTCATTGTCACAAAGAGATAGACCAATTCGACAAAAAGTCAGCAAAGAAATAACAGAACTGAATTGAACCTGTGAACAAATGGACTTAGTAGACAATAACAGAATGTTCCACTCAACCACATCATAATATATAATTTTCTCAGCTGCACATGGGACATTCTCTAAAATAGACCATATATTAACCTATAGAATATTCTTCAGTAAATGCAAAGGGATTAAAATTATCCCATTTATATTATCTGACCATAGTGCACTGAAATTGGAAATCAATGGCAAAAGAAACTGTAAAACCTACACAAACACATCGAAATTAAATAACAACCTCTGGAGCAACCAATGGGTTACAGGTGAAATTAAAGAAGAAATTAAGCAATATCTATAATTCAATGAAAATGCAGATACAACATATTGAAACCTGTGGAACACAGTGAAAGTGGTCTTAAGAGTGGAATATATAGCAATTAATTGCCACATCAGGAAAACAGAGTGAGCACAAATAAGCAATGTTACACCTCAAGCTTCTAGAAAAAGCAGTACAAGTCAAGCACAAAACTCATAGAAGAGAGGAAATTATAAAGATAGAGCAGAAATTAATGAAATGGAGACTAAGAAAACACTAGAAAATTAATGAATCAAAGAGCTGGTTCTTTGAAAAAATAAATAAAATTGATAAATCTCTAGCCAAACTTATCAAGAAAAAGAAAGAAAAACTCAAATTCATGCAACAAGGAATAAAAAGGGGGAAATTACTACAGATCCCATGGAAATTCAGAAGAGCATAAATTTATATTTTGAAAATCTTTATTCACATAAGGTAGAAAACACAGAGGAAATGGACAGATTTCTAGAAATGTACAAATTACCAAGAGTAAATCAAGAAGATATAACAACTTTGAATAACCCAGTATCAGCTACTGAAATTGAAAATGTGATTTAAAAAAAAAACTTACCAAGAAAAGCTCAGGTCCTGATAGACTTATGGCTGAATCCTATAAGAAATTTAGAGAGGATTTGATGCTAATACTCCCCAAACTTTTCAATGAAATTGAAAGGGAAGCAATTCTTCCTAACTCATTCTTGGAGGCAAATATCACTCTGATACCAAAAACAGGGAAAGACCCAACCAAAAAAGAGAACTATAGGCCAATCTCCATAATGAACATTGATGTAAAACTTCTCAATAAAATACTGGCAAATAGAATGCAGCAAATCATCAGAAGGATTATATGTCATGACCAAGTGGGATTTATCCCAAGAATGGTATTATTTAACATATGCAATTAATAAATGTAATATAGCATATCAACAGCACATCAAACACATCAATAGCACATCAAAGACAAAAATCACATGATCATCTCAGTATATGCAGAAAAAGCTTTTGATAAAGTTCAATGATTACTCATGATAAAATTCCTACAGAAACTTGGAATAGATGGTATCTTTTCCAATCTGATAAAAGCCATCTATGACAAACCAACAGCCAACATTATACTAAATGGACAAAAACTGAAACCTTTCATTCTAAAATCAGGAACAAGACAAGAATGTCCACTATCACCACTCCTATTCAATATAGTTCTGGAATCATTACCCAGAGCAATAAGGCAAGAGACAGAAATAAAAGGAGTAGGGATAGGAAAGGAAGAAGTAAAATTATCAATATTTGGAGATGACAATATTCTACATAGAAGATCTCAAAAACTCTATCAAAAGACTATTAAAGTTAATAAGCAAATTCAGCAGTGTAGCTGGATATGAAGTCAATACTCAAAAATCAATAGCATTCCTGTACACAGACAACAAATTTACTGAGAGAGAAATTATGGAAATAATTCACAACAGCATCCAAAACAGTGAAATACTTAGGTCTCAACCTAACAAAAGATATAAAAAAACCTGTATGTTGAAAACTATAGTACTTTTAAAAAGAGGGTTGAAGAGGATATCAGAAAATGGAAAGATAGCCCTTGCTCTTGGTTAGGAGGAACCAACATTGTGAAAATGGCCACAAAAATGTTACACAGATTTAGTGCAATTCTGATCAAAATGCCAATAACATACCTTACAGATCTAGAGAAAACCTTCCTAAAATTCATTTGGAAACATATGAGACATACAATAGAAAAGACAATCTTGGGCAACAAAGGCAAAGCAAGAGGGATCACAATCCTTGACTTGAAATTATACTACAAAGCTACAGTGATAAAATCAGCATGGTACTTGCAAAGAAATAGACCTGAGGATCAGTGGAACAGATTAGAAGATCTAAGCACAACTATAAAGACACTCAGCCACCTGATATTTGACAAAGGAGCTAAATATGTTCATTGAAAGAAGGATAGCTTCTTTAATAAATGGTGTTGGAAAAATTGGCTCTCCACATGCCAAGACTGAAACTAGACCCATGTTTATCACCATACACTAAACTAATATAAAAATGGATCAATGATTTAAATATTAAGACAGAAACTCTAAATCTACTGGAAGGCAGAGTAGGTAGAAACCTTGAAGACACAGGGGTAGGCAAAGAGTTCATGAACAAAACAAATTGCACAGGAAATACTTCCCAGAATCAACAACTGGGATCTTATCTTATTAAAAGTTTTTGTACTTCAAAAAAAGTCACCAACAGATTGAAGAGAAAAACCCACAGAATGGAAAAGAATTTTAGCCATCTGTCCCTCAGACAAAGGACTTACATACAGAACATATAAAGAACTGAAAAACATCAGTCCCCCCAAATTCAAAGATCCAATCCAAAAATGAGCATCTGAAATGAACATGCATTTCTCAGATGAAGAAATCAAAAGGCAAATAAATACATGAAGACATGCTCAACATCTCTGGTCATTAGAGAAATGCAAATTAAAACAAGAATGAGATTTCATCTCACTCCAGAAAGAATGGTTGCCATCAAGAAATCAACAGATATCAAATGTTGGCAGGGCTGTGGAGGAAAAAAGGAACACTTCTTCCCCGTTGGTGGGAGTGTAGACTGGTGAAACCACTGTGGAAATCAGTATGGAGATTCCTTAAAAAACAAGGATTTGAAGTCCCATTTAATCCAGCTATTCCCCTTCTGAGTATTTTCCTCCCAAAATATTGAAGATATCGTGCCACAGAGATAAATGTTCACCCATGTTTATAGCAGCAAAATTTGTAGTAAGTAAATCTTGGAAACAACCAAAATGCACTTCAACCACAGAATGGATAAGATGTGGTATTTTTATACAATGGAATATTACTCAGCTATAAAAAGAATGATCTTGAGGCTTTTATAGGTAAATGGAGGCAACTTGAGACTATATTCATAAGTGAAATAAATCAAACTCACATTTATAAACATCATATTGTCTACCTAGTATAAACAAACAAAAATCTGAAAGAGTAATAAGATCCAAAATATGTAATAGATATTGTAATAGTGAAAGGGAAAGTGCTCCAAAGGACAGAACTATTGGGATAGCAAAAAGGAAAAAAGGAAGAAAGGAAGATTGTATGTATGTTGGTAAACATATAAATTTACATATGTATACTAGATAGATAACTATATTACTAATCTCTCTTAGTTCATCCAAAAGAACAGTTTGTGTTGTCATTGTTTGATCAGTTTTGTATCTAGATTTTGTAACCTGAAAAACTAGTTCTGAGATAACAATGTGCAATAAATTAACTAGTGTTAATTCTTATTTTTTTTCTTTTTTGAAATTCTGTATCATGTCTATCCTTTTTTTTGTTTTGCTTTTTAAAATAAAAAATTATGCAAATAGGCATAACTAGGCCAGGTGTAAGGTAGTATTCTATAGAAATATTGAATATTATAAAGCCTGCCTCAGGGCAAGGCTGCCCCGAACCACCACCAAGGGTCCACCCCGCCACCAGGAACATCAGAAGATCTCAGTGGGCCCAGTTAGTGTGAGAAAATTTGGAACTTTGCTCCCAGGTGGTGAACTTTGGACTACAGCGGATTAACTGTATCAGTGTGGTGAGTATACCCCTAAAATAGAGGTGTACAGGGTATGAAAAGGGCCAGTAGTAAAACCCCCTCCAACTAACTATAAGACTTTGGTGTATCTGAACCAACATTTCTATCCTACACATAGAAAACACCAGGAAGAGTGAAAATGGCAAAACAAAAAAGCAAAATACAGTCTCAAACATATAGTTCACCAGAAGCAAGTATAGGAGACATTGCAATAGAGGAACCCAAAAGCAACACACCAGGAATCTCTGAAAAGATAGCCAGTGAAATAAAAAAACAACTGCAACAGGCTAAAGAGGAAATCAAATTAAAAGTACTCTCCCTTGCAAAGATAGAAATAACAACTTTAGTAAGGAGTTGTTGAATGCAGCTAAAGAAGAGCTAGAGAAAAAAGAACATGAGCATGCGAAACTGATTGAAACTTAGAATGAACAATATAGAAAACAAGCAGAATTCATGAAACAAACTCAAAGAGATCCAAGAAACAAAAAATTCTAGTGAAAGGGTGCAAAACCACCTAAAGGAAGCTGAGGATAGGATTTCGGACCTTGAGGACAGGATCACAGTTAGTGATCAGGAAAGGATAGAACCTTTAAAAATAACAAAGCAGCATGAAATGACAATCCAGAAGCTTCATGATGATGCCAAGAGCAACAATATAAGAATAATGGGCATTAGCGAAGATACAGGAGTGCAGGCAAATGACATACATAAAGTATTTACAGAAATAATAGCAGAAAATTTCCAAAACATGGAGAAAGAATCTGATATGCAGATAAGTGAGGCATATAGAACACCAAACAGTCACAACCAACATAAATCCACACCCAGACACATAATAATTAAGATCTGACATACAGCATAAAAACAGAATATTAAGAGCTGTCAGAGAAAATACACAACTCACCTATCAAGGAAAGCCCATTAGAATCATGTCAGACTTTTCAGGACAAACCCTCAAGTCAAGAAGAGCTTGGAGTGAGGTATTTCAAGCCCTGAAGGAGAACAACCTTCAACCCAGACTGATGTACCCAACAAAACTTTCATTCAAATTTAATGAAGAAACAAGATACTTCCATGACAAAGAGCAACTGAAGAAATTCATGTCCACCAAACCAACCCTAGAAAGAGTACTGAAAGACATACTAGACAGAGATAAAAATGACCACAATCCCCAAAACAACAACAGAAAGAAACCACCAGGTAGGATAAGCAATTAAATAAGAGGAAAAGCAGAAAGAAACAACTGGAACATAACATGGCAAAGTCGAACCAGTACATATCAGTGATATACATGAATATAAATGGCCTCAATTCACCTATAAAAAGAAATAGATTGACAGAATGGATGAAGAAACAGGATCCCACAATATGCTGTATACAAGAAACACATCTGACCTAAAAGGAAACTCATAGATTAAAAGTCAAAGGATGGAAAACAGTATTCCATGCAACAGGAACCCAGAAAAAAGCAGGGGTAGCTACTCCATTTGCAGACAATGTGAACTTCAAATCTAAAATGATTAAAAGAGATGGAGAGGGTCACTACATACTTGTTAGTGGTAAAATTCAAGTGGAAGAACTAACAATTATAAATATATATGCACCAAGTACAGGAGCACCCAACTATATAAGACAGATACTAATGGACATGAAAAAACAAATACACAAGAACACAATTATAACAGGCGATCTTAACAGCCCATTGTCACAAAGAGATAGATCAACTAGACAAAAAGTCAACAAAGAAATAACAGAACTGAATCATATCTGTGAGCAATTGGACTTAATAGTTGTTTACAGAGTGTTCAACCCAACTACATCAGAATATACATTCTTCTCAGCTGCACATGGGACATTCTCCAAAATAGACCATATATTATCCCATAAAACATTCTTAAGTAAATGCAAAGGTATTGAAATCATACCATGCATAATATCTGACCATAGTGCACTGAAATTGGAAATTAATGGCAAAAGAAATTGTAAAACCTGTATAAATACATGGAAATTAAATATCAGCTTTTTGAACAACCAGTGGGCTACAGATGAAATTAAAGAAGAAATAAAACAATACCTACAATTCAATGAAAATATATAAACAACATACTGTAATCTGTGGGATGCAATGAAAGCAGTCTTAAGAGGGAAATATATAGCAATAAACTTTCATATCAAGAAAACAGAATGAGCACAAATAAACAACCTAATGCTCCATCTCAAGCGTCTATGAAAAGAAGAGCA
This sequence comes from Hydrochoerus hydrochaeris, assembly GCA_004027455.1. Taxonomy (NCBI): domain Eukaryota; kingdom Metazoa; phylum Chordata; class Mammalia; order Rodentia; family Hydrochaeridae; genus Hydrochoerus; species Hydrochoerus hydrochaeris. The sequence continues at coordinate 54,680 of PVLA01002824.1, forward strand.
AGTTAAACCCAAAGCTCATAGAAGAGAGGAAATTGTAAAGATTAGAGCAGAAATCAATGCAATTGAAACTAAAAAAACAATACAAGGAATTAATGAATCAAAAAGCTGGTTTTTTGAGAGAATCAACAAAATCGATAAACCTTCAGATAACCTTATCAAGAGAAACAAAGAAAAAAACTCAAATTCATGCAATAAGAACTGAAAAGGGAGAAACTACTACAGATCCCATGGAAATTCAAAAGATCATGAATACCTACTTTGAAAATCTCTACTCACATAGAGTGGAAAACACAGAGGAAATGGACAGATTTCTAGAAACATATGAACTACCAAAGCTCAACCAAGAAGATATAGCAATTTTGAACAACCCAATATCAGCTATTGAAATTGAAAATGTAATTAAAACTTACCAACAAAGAAAAGTCCAGATCCTGATGGATTCACAGCTGAATTCTACAAGAAATTTAGAGAAGATTTGATGCCAGTACTCCTTAAAATCTTCAATGAAATTGAGAAAAAAGCAATACTCCCTAAATCATTCCTGGAGGCAAGTATTACTCTGATACTAAAACCAGAGAAAGATCCAACCAAAAAAGAGAACTATAGGCCAGCCTCACTCATGAACATTGATGCAAAGATTCTCAACAAAATACTGGCAAATAGAATGCAGCAAATCATCAAGAAGATTATGCATCATGGACCAAGTGGGGTTCATTCCAGGAATGCAGGGATGGTTTAACATATGCAAATCAATCAATGTAATACACCACATCAACAGAGCCAAAACCAAAAACCACATGGTCATCTCAATAGATGCAGAAAAAGCTTTCAACAAAGTCCAACACATGTTTATGACAAAAACCCTTCATAAAGTCAGAATACATGGTGTCTACCTCAACCTTATAAAGGCCATTTATGACAAACCAACAGCCAACATTATACTAAATGGAGAAAAACTGAAAGGTTTCACTTTAAAATCAGGAACAAGACAAGGATGTCCACTGTCACCACTCCTTTTCAACATAGTTCTGGAAACACTAGCCAGGGCAATCAGACAAGAGAGAGAATAAAAGGAGTAAAAATAGGAAAGGAAGAATTTAAATTATCACTATTTGCAAATGACATGAATCTCTATGTAGAAGACCCAAAAAACTCCATTAAAAGACTGCTAGAGGTAATGAACAAGTTCAGCAGTGTAGCTGGATACAAAGTCAATGCTCAAAAATCGATAGCGTTCCTGTACACAAACAAAAAACTCACTGAGAGAGAAATTATGGAAATATCACCCTTTACAATAACATGTAAAAAAATGAAATACTTAGGAATCAACCTAACTAAAAATGTAAAAGACCTATATGCTGAAAATTATACTATGGTGAAAAAGGAGATTGAAGAGGATATTAGAAAATGGAAGGACATTCCTTTGCTCTTGGTTAAGAAGAACCAACATTGTGAAAAGGGCCATACTCCCAAAACTGTTCTACAGATTTAACACAATCCCAATCAAAATACCATTGACATACCTCACAGATCTAGAGAAAACACTACTAGAATTCATTTGGAAACAGAAGAAAACTAAAATAGCAAAGGCAATTCTAGGCAACAAACGCAAGGCAGGAGGCATCTCAATTCGTGACTTGAAACAGTGCTATAAAGCTACAGTGATAAAATCAGCTTGGTACTGGCAAAGAAATAGACCTCAGGATCAATGGAACAGATTAGAAGATGCAAGCACAACTAAAAAGACAGTCAACCACCTGATATTTGACAAAGGGGCTAAATATGTCCACTGGAAGGATAGTCTTTTTAATAAATGGTGTTGGAAAATTTGGCTCTCCACATGCCAAAGACTGAAACTAGATCCATGCATATCACCATGCACAAAACTAAAGTCTAAGTGGATCAAAGACCTCAATATTAAAACAGAAACATTAAATCTACTGGAAGACAAGGTAGGGAGAAGTCTTGGAGACATAGGGGTAGGCAGAAAATTCATGAACAAAACACAAACCACATGGGAAACACTTCAAAGAATCAACAAATGGGATCTCACATTATTGAAAAGTTTCTGCACTTCAAAGGAAATCACCAACAGAGTGAAAAGAAAACCTACAGAATAGGAAAGAATTTTAGCCAGCAACCCCTCAGACAAAGGACTTGTGTCCAGAATATACAAAGAATTGAAAAACATCAAGCCCCCAAATTCAAAGACCCTCTCCAAAAATGGGCATCTGAGATGAACACACAGTTCTCAGAGAAAGATATACAAATGGCAAATAAATACATGAAGAAAGGTTCACCATCACTGGTCATTTGAGAAATGCAAATTTAAACAGCATTGAGATTCTACTTACTCTGGAAAGAATAGCTGCCATCAAGAAATCAACTGATAACAAATGTTGGAGAGGCTGCGGGGGAAAAGGAACATTGCTCCACTGTTGGTGGGAATGTAGACTTGTGCAACCACTGTGGAAATCCATATGGAGAATTCTCAGAAGACTAGGATTGGAAGCCCCATTCGATCCAGCTATCCCCCTCTTTGGTATTTTCCCAGAAGAACTGAAAAGTTCATATCACAGTGATATATGTGCACCCATGTTCATAGCTGCACAATTTGTAATAGCTAAATCCTGGAAACAACCAAGATGCCCATCAACCACAGAGTGGATGAAAAAGATGTGGCATTTTTATACAATGGAATATTACTCAGCTATAAAAAAGGTTGATCTTGAGGCCTTCATAGGTAAATGGAGACAACTTGAGACTATCCTCATTAGTGAAATAAATAAGAATCATATTTATAAATATTATATTGTGTCTCTAGTGTAAAAAGTAAATAACTACAAGTGTAATAAAACCAAAATGTGTAATTGCTATTGTAAAAAAGAGTGGAAAAGAAAGTGCTCTAAGGGATATAACTGCATGTAAGTTTGAATGTGTAAAATAGATGACCATATTGCTGAATCTTTGTTGGATCTTTGAGCAGAACTATTTGTAGTCTGACTGTTTGAATATTTACTATGTACCCTTTAACTTTGTAACTTGAACAACTACATCCAGGATGACAGTATGTAATTTATAAATTACTGATTTCTTAGTGGGGCTTTTTCTCATTCTCCTTTTTCTTTCTTTCTTTTAGAATTCTGTATTGTTGCTACCATTTTTTCTGTTTTGTTTCTTTTTTCTCTTCTCTTTAAATAAAATTTTAAAAATGTATAATTGCTATTGTAAAAAAAAGTACATAGGAAGCGCTATAAAAGATATAGCTGCATGTATGTTTAGATGTGTGGGATTGATGACCATATTTCTATGTTCTTGTTGGATTGTTGAACAGATCTTTTTGCACTCTCACTGCTTTAATGTCCACTTTGTGTGCCTTAATTCTGTAACCTGAATAACTATTTCTAAAAGAACAGTATGTAATTTATCAACTAGTGATTTCTTACTGTTTATCTTCTTTTCTTGAAATTCTGTAATATTTCTACCTTTTTCCTGTTTTTTCTCTTTAAATAAAAAAGAAGTATTGAATATTATAAAGTAAATTAATAAAAGATGGATCTACAACCCGAGTTCTTTTAACACTAATTGCAATAAAAATGAAACTGAGTGAATTATTGAGTATTACTAATGAAAAACTATAGTTATGTGTCTCCTCTCTGACACCACACAATATAAACCTTAATCCTATTTACTGGTCATAAGTAATTATTACACAAAAATCTTAAGGAAATAAGAAAAGAAAGAAAACAATGCTCTCTTCTTCCCTTGTATGAGTGAAGAAGCATAAGCTGTTAGTCACAGCTGAAGAAAAATATTATTTAAATCTAACTTTATTTTTTATCTATTTATTTTTCATTTTATTTTAAAAAGTATAAAATCATGGAAATTAAACAGAATAAAAAATAAAAATAAACCAACATAAGTGATATAGGACTTCAAAACATTACAAAATCAACAATAGTTACCCTAATGCCTTTTGTTGTCTTCAAAATAGCTGCAGATACCTTTGGACTTAGTAAAAATCAAACAGAAAGAACAGAGTAGAAACAATAGGGTAGCCAAGGGAGTCCTAATTCCATCCAAGATGGTAGTTCACTGGAACAAAGGTCATGACCCAGGGCCCAACACAGTTTTTATTAATTCTCCATGAGGTGAGTGGCTCAGAGATGTGAGTGACAAGGAAAGTAGAGGAAAATACATGAGAGCCCTGAGCTGAGTTAAGTAGGAGTCCTGAGATCACCTCTGCAACATGCAGAGGGCAAGAAGTGCAGAGAGAGTACTATCTGCATAACCCAACTGAGGTAGTATCTAATATTTTGGGCTCCGTGCTTCAGCTCTGATATACAGTATTTTTGGCCCTGGAAAGTCATAGCCTGTCTCGAGGCTTGATCCCAGCCAACAGCATGGAGCATGGCTTTCCATCCCGCCCAGTTCAACCATGTTTTTCTGGGAGTCATAGGACTGGGAAACAGCAACCCTTGCCCTGCTTCAAAGATAAGGCATTGGCTCCTCAGCCAGCCTAGTTTACATTGCTTAAAGCCAATTGAAAGGACAAAGAAATGATCTAGCCATCTCTGGACATATCACTACATGGAGATAGGACCAAGTTTATCTAAAATGGAGATAATTGCTCTTCTTTCAAGGAGAGTTGTCTGGGTGGTTCCCCACACTCATGGAAATGTCCTCCATGAGTACAGCTGGGGACCTAGAGCCCATGACAATGTCTCATGTAAATCTGTAATAAGGATCTGCATTGGGAAGACCTCAAAGGCCAGTGGTGGATGCTAGAAAGTCTGCATCAGCGAGATTAAGGATCTGTGCCAGAAGGCTGAGGGGTCTGCACTGGAGCCAGGAAGTGATGTTCAGTGTAAGGACCAGAGCTCCCCTGAAGAGGACCACAGCCGTCCTCAGCAACACCAAGAGCACAAGCTTCTCTAATGATTGAGAACAGCTGAATTCCTATCAGGAAAGCCAGCACAGCAAGCTTCTCCAGGAGAATCAGTGGCACACCACCTTCCCCTCTAGTTCTCCTTTTATGCTGTTGGCAATTCACACCCAGAACCATGCTGTTTCAGTTAGCGTGACTGTCATTTAATCTACCATAATGACTTTTTAAAAAGTGTAATATATAATAATAATGCAGCAGGTGGCATCTATACTTCCTGTTGATTAAAGACCACCTAATTTAAATGAGATAAGCAAGGTCCATTTTTTTATAGTGATCTGCTTTAAAGTTGGTGAGCTACATAAAGTTTCTTCTATTTAATTTTTTTTGATGTAACTGAATCAAGTTTCACTTCTTTAGATATCACTATGTCTTCTTTCTACTTCATGTGACTTGACCTAGGAATAGGTAGAAAATGACTCTTGTATAAGTCACCTTAATTCTTCAAAGTTCACTTCAAATTGTATCTATGCCATTATATTGAGAACTCCACTAGAGATGACAAAGTTGTATGTAATTTAGATTTAGTGAAGTAAAATTTTGCCAGTATTTCACTTCCTCTAAAATAAGGCTGCATGTGAAAATATATTCCAGTGTCCAGAGTGGCGATTTTTCCTAGAACCTCAGAATCCTCATGTCTTATAAAGTAGGTCTCATAATTTATATTATAGGATAAATACTAGGCAAGATAAAACCTGGAACTATACTTTTCTTTGGTAAAGGAGAAAGTATGTTTAGTCTTGCTCTAAAGAGATGTGTTTCTCATTTTCTATGCTCTGTGTCAAAAAGGACCAGGAATTTATAGGTCCTCTGAGACATCTTAATACCATAGATACAATGTAATCTGCTCACTTTAACATGTCAGGATGTTAACTATGATGAGAGACATATATGAGGCTGGTGTGGCATCTGGTATCCATTCCACTTTGATTTTATGTTATTTTTATTTTCATTAACACATGGCAGCCATGCAGACTAGTGGGTTTCATTGGGCATATTCATAAATATGTATTATACACTTTGTTCAGTCCTCTCACCATTTCCCCCACATTTTTGTTGCATTTTTAGAACTTAAAAGTACAGCTGTGTGCAGTGTAAAAACTATAAAATATAGGTAGTAACTCTAATAGCATTGCTTTTATTTCCTGAAAAACCCATGTCCTGTCTGGGAAAAAAATTGTAAAAATAAATTGATTAAGGGTCATGTATGTCTTCTGGGCATCTTCAAGAGCAACAATAAAAACAGTAAATACTTAAAAGAGAGCTGTGCATGTTTCATTTTAATCCTTGCTGTTATAGCTGTTGGCACAAATGCTATTATAATCTCCATTTCTACAGATGAAGAGCAATAATCTGAAAACACCCCATCTTTTCTACCATTTGCCTCTTCCAAATACTTCCCTCAGACTTCTTCTCTTTTGTATCAATATGTTAATCAAATCTGTCATTTCTATTAAATTGTAGAGTACATTCTTCAGAGAATCACAAAGCTGAAACTAAGGTAATCAAACTCTAGGTAGGATATGATGTTTGATGCCCACCAGGGCAGGCACTATTATCAATCACTATTATCACATGTAGAATATGAGGCTGACAGTTTTTTCAAATTTATGTGGAGTGATTGAAATTGAGTCCTAAACATATCTCAACTATAAAATCTTACTATCTTATTCTCCCCAAATGTGCAGGGCCTTAAGATAATTGCTAAAGAGAGAATCACACATAAACTGTATACTGTCTGCCCATCTCACCTAATTTAGTGAGAGGAGTGAGAATGAGACGTCAGATATTAGGAAATAATCTGGTTATGGTAAGTTTAGAGACTGAAAATGTGGATCACTCTCCTGATCTTCCTGGAGAAAGTGATATCTGAGCTAGTCTTCAGGAATGAGCTAAGAAATTAGGAAGATTAGTGGTTAAGTGTGTGTGTGTCTGTGTGTGTGTGTGTGTCTGTGTGTAGAATGAAGAGGATTGAAGTGATAGAGACTGTCATTAGGTAATTAACCACATGCTTTATTAAGATTAGAACTAAAATGATTACATTTGATTATTAGGATACTGTTTGAGATCTTTATCCTTAGCATTAACAAAAATGTGTTGTTCTGAGCCAGAATAAGAAAAAACATGAACAAAATTACAAAGCCAGTGAGATGATGACAAAATGACTGGAGTTTTGGTCAGCTGGAAACACTAAAAGGAATCCAAGATGACAATAGTGATGGATTTTATCTTCCCACTCAACTAATAAAATAGCATAAGGAAGAATTTAGGAAACAGTGTATCTTGAGGACAAGAGGTATAAATCACAAAGTCACTATGCAGTGTGTGAACCTGGTAGAGGCAGTAAGTCTAGAGAAACCTCAGAGGTTAGGGAAACAGAGGAATCACACAGGGAGCAGGTAGAACTTATGTTCTGTGTCCCAGCCCCAAATCTTTGACATCTATAACCACTTGGAGATCATAAACACTTAACAAAGGACATTCTGTTCACTCAAATTATAAGTGCCATCCTACACTAGGATAAGTATGGGATGATCATAAGTCAGGTTCACCTGGGAGGGCTCTGGCTTATTCCTTGTATTAATCCTTTTGAAATCAAATCACTTTTAAATACTTTATACAAGGCTCAGATTCCCCAGACTGCTTCTGCTGGGTCTGCCCTTCCACCGGGGGCATCACGGAAGCCCGCCCCAGGCTTAAAGCTGCCTGGGACTGCCACCACTGGGCCTGCCCTTCCACAGGGAATGTCAGAACCTTGGACTATAGTGGATTACTGTGCTGGCTGGATGAGAGACTCAGGAACCCCTCACCCAAACAGAAGCCCTCAGCAGGCTCCAGTCAATGTGATGAAGTTTGCCCCTAAAATGGAGGTCTGCAGTGAGTAAACAGGAGCAGAAGTGAAACTCCCTTCAACTGTAAGACATTGGCAAATCTGGCAAGAGAGTGGGTATTTCCCTCTCCCACATAGAGAACATCAGACAGGGTGAGGAGTGTAACAATAACACCCTCCTCAACTAAGAGAAAATTAAAAAAGCTTGAGACCCCCCCCAGTGGCACAGTAGGGCCTCAGCTGACACAAACACTATAGCCAGCCCAGAAAGAATATAGGACTCACCCAAGAGGCCCTGTAGGAGGAAGTCAGGTGACTGGATATCCTCTTCATTGTGGTACCCAGCAACTTGACGAACATCAACCACACAGTAGGACCCTACAATTCACACTATGGAAGTTGTGACTGTTGGAAAAGAAAGAACATATACTTACTGAAACAGTGAAAATGACTACACAAAAAGGCAAAATGCAATCTCAAACAGCTGGTCCACCAGGAGCAAGTAGAGGTGACAATGAAATAGAGGACTTTAAAAGTCATACACCAGAAATCTCTGAAAAGATAGCAAATGAAGTAAAGAAACAAATCCACAAGGCTATAGAAGAACTCAAATTAGAAATAATGTCTTATGTAAGGACAGAAATAACAACCTTAGTAAATGAGTTGCTCAACATAACTAGAGTAGAAATAGACTTAAAAAATACAGGAGCATGGAAAATTGATTGAAACTCTGAATGAACAATATAGAAAACAAGCATAATCCATGAATCAAATCCAAAGAGATATCCAAGAAACAAAAACTTGTATTGAAAGCTGGCAAAACCATTTAAACGAAGTTGAGGATAGAATTGCAGACCTTGAGGACAGGATCGCAGATAGTGATCATGAAAGGGTAGAACTTATAACAACAAAGCAGTGCTCTTCTATTACCATTGGTTCTATCATGTGTCTTATTGGATTTTAATATGTATGATAATATAAACAAATTTTTTAATGGAAAATGAGATATTATAGTAGCCATTGTTCATCTTCTGTTTTTGGTTCAGAATGCCTTGTAATAGTTTCATTCTCTTGAATGGTTTTATTCTATTTTGTTATGTTTGATACTATTGTGTGTGAAACTATGCTCAAGTATCTCAAAGAAAGAGACATTATGGTAGCTACTGTTGATATCCAATTGTCTTGTTGAGAAGTGCTGTGTTGCTTACATTGTTCTGATCTGTTTTAATCTGTCCTCTTTTGTTTTATTCTCTGTAAAATAAAAACAAACAAAAAAATAACAAAGCAGCATAAAATGACAATCCAGCAGCTTCAAAATGATGCCTGAAGAAACAATGTAAGATTAATAGGCATCAGTGAGGAGGCAGGAGACAACACAAAGCACATACCTAAGCTGTTCACAGAAGTAATGGCAGAAAATTTCCCAAACATGGGGGAAAAAATCTGATATACCAATAAGTGAGGTATATATAAGCCAGTCATAACCAACATAAATCTACACCCAGACATATAATAATTAAGATCTCAGACATACAGCATAAAAACAGAATACTAAAAGCTGTTAGAGAAAAGACACAACTTACCTATCAAGGAAAGCCTATTAGAATCACAGCAGACTTCCCAGTGCAAACCTTCGGGTTAAGATGAGCTTGGAGTGAAGTTGTTCAAGCTCTAAAAGTAAACAACTTTCAAACCAGACTGCTATATCCAGAAAAACTGTCTTTCAAATTTAATGGAGAAACAAGATACTTCCATGACAAAGAACAACTGAAGAATCATATCCACCAAACCAACCTTAGAAAGAGTGTTGAAAGACATGCTAGACAGAGACAAAAATGACCACAATCTCCAGAACAACCACAGAAAGAAACCACCAGTCTGGACAAGAAATTAAACAAGGGAGAAAAGCAGGAAACCAATAATAGGAACACAACTTGGCAAAGTCAAGCCAATACATATCAGTGATATCCATAAATGTAAATGGGCTCAATTCACCTATCAAAAGAAACAGGTTGATCCTGTCAAGAAACAGGATCCCACAATATTCTGTCTATAAGAAACACATCTGACTCAAAAAGAAACTGATAGATTAAAAGTCAAAGGATGGAAAACAGTATTCCATGCAACAAGAACCCAGGAAAAAGCAGGGGTAGCTATTCTGTTTGCAGACAAAGTGAACTTCAAACCTAAAAGGATTAAAAGAGATAAAGAAGGCCACTACATACTTATTAGTGGAAAACTACAAGAGGAAGAACTAATAATTATAAATATATATGCCCCAAACACAGGAGCACCCAACTATATAAGACAGATACTAATGGACATGAAAAAACAAACACACAAGAACACAGCCCATTGGGGAACATAGGGGACCTTAACAGCCCATTGTCACAAAGAGATAGATCAACTGGACAAAAAGTCAGCAAAGAAATAACAGAACTGAATCATACCTGTGAGCAATTGGACTTAGTAGATGTTTACAGAGTGCTCCACCCAACCACATCAAAATACACATTCTACTCAGCTGTGCATGGGAAATTCTCCAAAATAGACCATATATTATCCCATAAAATATTCTTAAGTAAATGCAAAGGTATTGAAATAATCCCATGAATAATATCTGACAATAGCACACTGAAATTGGAAATTAATGGCAAAAGAAATTGCAAAACCTGCATAAATACATGAAAATTAAATAACAAACTTTTGAACAACCAGTGAGCTACAGATGAAATTAAAGAAGCAATACCTACAATTCAATGAAAATGTGGAAACAACATACTGTAATCTGTGGGATGCAATGAAAGTGGTCTTAAGAGGGAAATATATAGCAATAAATTGTCATATCAAAAAACCAGAACAGCATAAATAACCTAAAGCTTCATCTCAAGCTTCTAGAAAAAGAGCGAGTGAAACCCAAAGCTCATAAAAGAGAGGAAATTGTAAAGATTAGAGCAGAAATCAATGCAATTGAAACTAAAAAAACCCAAAGAATTAATTAATCAAAAAGCTGGTTTTTTGAGAGAATAAACAAAATTGACAAACCCCTAGCCAACCTTATTAAGAAAAAGGAAGAAAAAACTCACATTCATGCAATAAGGACTGAAAAGGGAGAAATGACCACAGATCCCATGGAAATTCAAAAGATCATGAATACCTACTTTGAAAATCTCTACTCACATAGATTGGAAAAAACAGAGGAAATGGACAGATTTCTAGCAACATATGAACTACCAAAGCTCAACCAAGAAGATATAGCAATTTTGAATAACCCAATATCAGCTATTGAAATTGAAAACGTAATTAAAAACTTACCAACAAAGAAAAGCCCAGGTCCTGATGGATTCACAGCTGAATTCTACAAGAAATTTAGAGAAGATTTAATGCCAATAGTCCTTAAACTCTTAAATGAAATTGAAAGAGAAGCAGTCTTCCTTAACTCATTCTTGGAGGCAAGTATTACTCTGACACCAAAACCAGAGAAAGACCTAACCAAAAAAGAGAACTATAGACCAATCTCACTAACGAACATTGATGCAAAGATTCTCAGTAAAATATTGGCAAATAGAATGCAGCAAATCATTAAGAAGATTATACACCACGACCAAGTGGGATTTATTCCAGGAATGCAGGGATGGTTCAACATATGCAAATCAATAAATGTAATACACCACATCAACAGAGCCAAAAATAAAAATCACATGATCATCTCAATAGATGCAGAAAAAGCTTTCAATAAAGTCCAACATATGTTCATCATAAAAACCTACAGAAACTCAGAATAGAAGGTATGTACCTCAATCTCATAAAGGCCATCTATGACAAACCAATTGCCAACATTATACTAAATGGACAAAAACTGAAAACCTTTACTCTAAAATCAGGAACAAGACAAGGATGTCCACTATCACCACTCCTATTCAATATAGTTCTGGAAATATTAGCCAGAGCAATCAGACAAAAGAGAAATAAAAGGAATAAAAATAGGAAAAGAAGAAAAATTATCATTATTTGCAGATGACATGATACTATACATAGAAGACCTCAAAAACTGCACTAAAAGACAACTAGAGGTAATAAACAAATTCAGCAGTGTAGCTGGATACAAATTCAGCACTCAAAAATCAATAGCATTCCTCTACACAAACAAAAAACTTACCAAGAGAAATTATGGAAATACCGCCTTTCACAATAGCATCTAAAAAAATGAAATACCTAGGAATCAACATAACCAAGAATGTAAAAGACCTATATGCTGAAAATTATACTACCCTTAAAAAGGAGATTAAAGAGGATATTAGAAAATGGAAAGATATTCCTTGCTCTTGGTTAGGAAGAACCAACATTGTGAAAAAGGCCATACTCCCAAAACTATTATACAGATTTAATGCAATCCCAATCAAAAATACCACCAACATAAATTACAGATCTAGAGAAAACATTCCTAAAATTCATTTGGAAACAGAAGAAACCCAGAATAGCAAAGGGGATTCTGGGCAATAAAGGCAAGGCAGGAGGCATCTCAATTCCTGCCTTGAAACTATACTACAAACCACAGTGATAAAATCAGCATGGTACTGGCAAAGCAATAGACCCGAAGATCAATGGAACAGATTAGAATATGCAAACACAACTACAAAGACCCTCAGCCACCTGATATTTGACAAAGGTGTTAAACATGTTCACTGGAAAAAAGATAACCTCTTTAATAAATGGTGTTGGAAAAATTGGCTTTCCACATGCTGAAGACTGAAAATAGACCCATGCCTATTGCCATACACTAAACTAAAATCAAAATGGGTCAAGGATCTAAATACTAAAACAGAAACACTAAATCTACTGGAAGACAAAGTAGATAAAAATCTTGGCGATATAGGGGTAGGGTGAGAATTCATGAAAAAAGTGCAAACTGCATGGGAAATACTTGAAAGAGTCAACAACTGGAATCTCATATTACTAAAACATGTTTGTACTTCAAAAGAAATCACCAACAAAGTGAAAAGAAAACCCACAGAATGGGAGAGATCTTAGCCAACAATCCCTCAGGCAAAGGACTTATATCCAGAACATATAAAGAACTAAAAAACATTAAGCCCCCCAAATTCAAAGACCCTCTCCAAAAATGGGTGTCTGAGATGAAAACACAGTTCTCAGATGAAGATATACAAGTGGCAAATAAAAACATGAAGAAACGTTCACCATCACTGTCATTTGAGAAATGCAAATTAAAACAGCGTTGAGATTTCATTTCATCCCGGAAAGAATAGCTGCCATCAAGAAATTAACTGGTAACGAATGTTGGTGAGGCTGAGGGAAAAAGAACACTGCTCCCACTGTTGGTGGGAGTGCAGACTGGTGCAGCCACTGTGGAGGTCAGGATGGAGATTCCTCAAAAAACTAGGATTGGAAGTTCCATTCAACCCAGCTATTCCCCTGCTAGTATTTCCCCAGAAAAATTGAAAAGGTCATGTCACAGTGATATATGTGCACCCATGTTCATAGCAGTGCAATTTGTGATAGCTAAATCTTGGAAACAACTAAAATACCCATCAACTGCAGAGTGGATAAAAAAATGTGGTATTTTTATAAAATGGAATATTACTCAGCTATAGAAAGGATGATCTTGAGGCCTTTATCGGTAAATGGAAGCAGCTTTAAGATTATCCTCATCAGTGAAACAAACAAGACTCAATTAGTAAATATCACATTTTCTCTCTAGTATTAAAAAATAATAAGAATGGACAGAATAATGGTATTCAAAAAGTATAATAGATATAAAAGTATAATAGATGCAAAAGTGTAATAGATACAATAACTATTATAAAAGTGAAAGGGAAGTAAAGTGCTCTAAAGGATATAACAGTATATATAGTGTGTAAATAGATGACCATATTACTAAGCTTTTGTTAGATCATTGAACAGAAGAGTTTGTACTGTCAATGTTTGAGTGTCTAGCCACTTTTTATGCTTTGACTTTGTAACTTTAACAACTATTGTTAAGTTAACAATATGTAATGTATCAACTAGAGATTTTATGATGTTAATTTTTTTGAACTCTGTATTCTGCTTTTCTTCTTGTTTTTTCTATTTTTGTCTTTTTAAAATTTTCTTTTCTTTTTCTCTTAAAATAAAAAATAAATAAATACTTCATACATACAGAACCCTCATCCCTGTTTGGAGATATTTTTTAAAAGCCAAAATAAAATTCATGTTGACTTTTTAATCAGAACAAGAACTCTGGTAAATTGTATATTATGACAAAAAATTAGAAGACAAGGAAAAGAGACAACAGATAATGCCTTTAGATAAAAGAGAGGAAATACTAGGAGGTGATTAGAAAATCTAGGAAGTCCATAGAGTGGGTTTTCCCCTTTTGTAAATCAAACATCTTTGTTCACAGGGAGAAATAAATCCACAACGATGCATGAATGGAAGATACCAATAGGAAGGTATGGCTGCTAGGATAAGACTAGAGAGCACTGGAGGAATGGGGTGAGTAGCACTGGTAGACTGTTGTCTTTTAGTAAGGCAGACACATGCACTTGGAAGAAAGAAGGTAAGAATGAAGGCTGTAGCAATTTAAGTGTAGGTGTTATGGACCTAGTGGAGACCACTATGGTGGCCCAATTTTCTCTTTCAAGAAGGTAGGAGACATGGGTTGCATAATGAGTTGAGGGAAGGAAGCAAACCTTTGGCATGGCTGAGGGACATGTCAGACTCAGTCCATGAATGTGAAGGGATACCATTCTGCTGAGGCGTAAAATTTTTTCCAACAGGCTCTTATTGTTTGACCAGATAGGTCCCCGAGGAATTGAGGATATTGCAGAAGTACAAGTTCACCTTACCAACCATGGAAATCTAGACTTGTATGGAACAAAGAATCCAGAGGTAACTGGGTGATAGGCGAAAGTGGAAATTTGAGAAACTGGAGAGTTTGGGGAAGTCTAAGAGCAGCAAAGGTAGGATGTGGAAGATGGAAAGGGAAGAGGTCCTTGAAGTAGGCAATGGAGCACCAAGGTTTTAGAAGCAAGTAAGTAACTAAGTTTATGGCAAGATCCAAGAAGTGAACAGGAGAGAAGACGTTTGTGTGTATGCATTCATACAGCGCACCTGGGACTAGGGCTGGTACGGCTTGGGATAAAAAGACCGTGACTTAAGACCCAATTCTGGGGAAGGGAATAGTAAATCAAGACCACAAGGCAGTTCAGAAAATGACAGAGCCAACTGACAAAAACCTCACAATAGTCTGAGGTGCCATAGAGGTCACGGCAACAAACCTACCTGCAGCTGTCTGGGAGAAACCAGGGGAAAGACATCCTTCATCACAGTTCCATGGTGAGTGGTGAGTGGAGGAATGGGAACTGCTCAAGAGAGAGCTGCAAAGGAAAATGATAGACGAGATTTTAACAAAGACAAGGAGGGGAAAGGGTGCTCTAGAGTGAGACGGAGGTTATAAAGGAACTTGTTAGTAGTTCCGTAAGCATTTCTGAGTGCACTGGAAAACATAAAGAACTGCAGAAAAATTGAAGAGGAGAGTCTTTATTCTTGATGTATTTGTTTATTTTATTTTTAATTGACAAATAACAGTTACATATATTTATACATACAATTTGATGTGATATAAGTATGCACATATATTGTATAATGATTAAATTACACTAATTTGCATATTCATCATCTCACACACTTATCCCTTTGGTATAAGAATGTCTATAATCTTTTCTTTTAGCAGTTTTGAAGTATAGTTAACTTCTCAATTTAAGAATGAGTTCTGTTCCATGAGGATATTCCTAAATTGGATTTGTTCATAAGTCTGACAAAGTGAGTCTTACACACCTTTGACACAAATATCCAAGATAGCACGTTGCTTTGCGATTCCCAGCGGTCCCCTCCACATCACTGCTGCTTTTCCTCTTGCTCCCAGGCATCCCGGGCTCTGATTGAGCACTGCTGTATACTACCGCACTGTACAGTTAGCATGTAGGAGCACAACTGTGACATTGTCCAGCAGACATGTGAACTACTTCCATGATTTGTGTGCTGTAAGATTGTCCATTCATATCTGTGAAAATTTGCAACCTGAATGTTCATAAACCAGGGACTTACGGTATACAAAATATTATTAGCTGTAGTCAAGATGCTGTGCAATAGTTCACCGAAGCTTACTTCTTCTAATTGAAACATTGTTTGCTCTGACCTGTATCTCTTTTTTTCCTGTTCAACCCTGCATCTTCACCCCACCTCTGATAACTATTTTACTCTCTATTTCAAAGGTTATGTTTTTTAAATTCCACACATATGTAAGATCATGCAGTATTTATCTTTCAGCTCCTGAGTTATTTCATCTAGTAAAATGTTGTCCAGGTTCATACCTGTTGTCACAAATAATAGCATTTACTTCTCTTTTTTTTTTAGGCTAAAAAGTCAGTGTTCCATCACTGCAACAAAGTACCTGACACTGAAAGTTAAAGGAGGAAAGGTTTGGCTCATGGTCTCAGAGGGGTGAGTCCTCGTTCTAAGGCAAGAACATCATGAAAAAAGGCATGATGCTTATTTCATGGCACCCAAGATCCAAGACAGGAAACAAGCAAGTGAGAAAGTGAGCAAGGCCCACACGTCGTACCCACAGTTCAGACTCTATGACCTACCTGCACATCCTGAGGTGTAGTTTGCTAATTCCTTACGTGTCCTTCCAGTCAGTCAAGTTGAAAATCCATCTGCACTTCCACAAAGCCAAATACATCCCATGGCATATAAATAACATCTCCTTTTCCATTTATCTGTTGACTGCATTAACTTAGGCTTCTTTCATATCCTGAATATTGTGAATAAAGCTGCAGTGAACCCAGGAATGCAGATCTCTCTTCAATATATTAATTCCATCTCCCTTGAATATACACCAAAACTGGTATTTTGGGATCATATAATTGTAATTTTGGGTTTTCTGAGAAAATTTCATATTATTTTCCAAAATGGCTGCATATTCCTACTCATGGTATGCAAGTTTTCTTTTTCTCCATATTCTCACCAAGGCTTGTTCTCTTTTTATGATGCTCTGTTTAATAGGCCTGAGGTGATATCTCATCGTGGTTTTTACTTGCATTTACTTGGTGATTGGCAGTACTGAACATTTTTCATATATCTGTTGGCCATTTGCATGTCACCTTGAGAAATGCCTTTTAGATCTTTTCTCTACTTTTTAATTGAATTTTTATGCCATTGAATAGTCTGAATTCTTTATATATCTTGGATATTAATCTTTTTATCAGATGTATGGTTTGCAAATATTTTATCCCAATCTGTGGATGGTCTCTTTGCTGTTACATTTTTTCCTTTGCTCTGTAGAAGCTTTTTAGTTTAAAGCAATCCCGTCTAGTTTTGCTTTTGTAGTTTACACTGTTGAAGTCATGTCCAAGGAATCATTGCTTACAACAATCATAGAACTTTCCCTCTATGTTTTCTTCTAGAAGCTTCATAGTTTCAGGTCTTGTGTTAGCCACTAATCCACATGGAGTTTAGTTTTATGTGTGGAATGAGATAAGGGTTATATTTAATTCTTTTATCTGTGATTATCCAATTTTTCCAACACCATTTATTTACATCGTTGCCCTTCATCATGTGTGTTAATCCTCCCTCAAAATTCAATTGATCATAAATGTGTGACCTTGTTTCTGGACTTTCTATCCCATTTCATAGGTTCCTCTTATCAAAGTTTTTTATTGTTGTTGTTTTGTTTTGTTTTTGCTATTGGGGTCTTTCATGGTTCCATACAAATTCTAGGCTTAGGATTTTTTTCTGTTTCTAAAATTTGATAGATACTGCATTGAATTTGTAGAATACCTTGAGTAGTATGGTCATCTTAGTGACAATAATTCTTTTAATCCATATATGCAGGATATCTCTCCATTTATTTTTGTCATTTTCAATTCCTTTCATCAATGTTTGATTATTTTCAGTATGCAGGTCTTGTAATTCCTTGGTTAAATTTACTCTTAAGTAATTTTTTGCTGTCATTGAAAATGTACTTTCTTATTTTTGAGTTTGTTATTACTGTATAAAAATTCTATTTATTTATATCCTCAAACCACTAAATTTGTATATTAATTCCTACATTTTTTGGATTAGAGGTTTTCCAGGTTTTTTAAAAAATATATGTATTCAAGTCAGCAAACATTTCACTTTTTCCTTCCTTATTTGGATGCCTTTTCTTTCTTTCTCTTGATTAAAACCACTAAATTTGTATATTAATTCTTACATTTTTTGGATTAGAGGTTTTCCAGGTTTTTTAAAAAATATATGTATTCAAGTCAGCAAACATTTCACTTTTTCCTTCCTTATTTGGATGCCTTTTCTTTCTTTCTCTTGATTAGTTGCTCTGGCTAGAACTTTCAGTACTGTGATGAACAGAAGTAGGGAGAATAGTTACCCTTGTGTTGCTACTGATGTTAAAGGAAAACATCATCCCTTGGTGTGACGTGTGCTTGTCATATACGAACTTTGCTGTATTGAGGAATATTCCTTCTATACACAATTGTTTGTTTTTTTATTTAAAAAGGTGTTGTGTTTTGTCAAACCCGTTTTCTGCTTCTATTGAGATGATCCAATAGCTTTCATCATTTGCTCTCTTAATGTGCTGAATCCCATGCTAGTAAACATGATTTGACAACACATTATGATCAAGTGGAATCGATCCTTAGAAGGCAAGGATAGATGAAGGCATACAAATCAATAATATGGATCACCAAGTTAAAAGAAGAAGTGAATCTTAATCACATCTATAGCTCAGTAAAAATCAGGGAAAACCAGGTGACAGGGCTTCTGAGGGGCAGTTCCTTGAAGAGAGGTTAGAAAGAGGGCGTGAAGGGTTAAGGGCTAAGTTTAAAGTGAAGAGATAATATTTCACATGGATACAGCATTTCTGTAGTACTGTTGGTCGTTTCCAGTGGTTGGATTAAGCGCTATGCATGGAGTATTGGCAATCCCTGGAGAAGCTTCTGACTCATTTGTGACATGTGTCTTGCTGTCCAAATGGAGCGAGGCAAGATGAGGGACCTCTGGTGTCGCTGAGAGCTTCATAGGTCTCCTCAGAGATCTTGTACAAAATTTTATTCCAAACACTCTTACAATAATTGCCACAGTTAAATTAAAATAGTATCCACAATTTTTGTTCCCAAAGGAATGTACTTGTGTTAACCTTGTTTAGCTCTTTAAAAGTTTCATGCTTGTAATGTACTTAAAATAACGAGGAAACATCACATTGCGTTCTCTGTGCTGCTGCGCCTGACTTCATTCTTCCTTCCCCTACTTCTCCTATCTCCCCAACTCTTAGTCCTTTTCTGTCCCTTCCTTCTCTCTTCCCATCTCATTACCTTCTACCTCCTTCCACTAAAGTTATTATTAAAGCCAACCAGTACAGATCCGCTATCATGAATGAACTCCAGGGATATTTTACAGTATATTTTCACATAATTTTATCTCAAGTCTCCTCATTTTTCTTTCCTGTCACTTTTGTCACAATTCCCAGACATCTCGAATGGCTCATAGGTTAACAGTGTAAGTTACGTTTATTAATTGGATGAAGAGCCAGTGAGTGTCTGAAGGAATGATCAGACACATTAATTTATGATTATATTTTTGGTTTGAGAGAAACAGGCAGAAGTGTTCAGTTAGAGGAAACATTTTTTAGGACACAGTGGTTGATAACAATTTATTGAATATTTCTAAGTAGCAAATAGGATTTTGAATATTCCCATTCAAAAGAAATAATAAATGTCTGGAGATGATAGATATGTCAAGTATCCTAGTTGGTACTTATGCATTTTATATATGCATTGAAATGTCACTCTGTACACTACAAATACAAGCAATTATTATGTGACTTAAAAATAAAAATACTGGTAGAGATTGAAGGAATACTAAAAAATTGCTATGTAACCTGAACAGCAGAGGGCGGTACAAGTTTGCTTTTTATTTAAATCTGCAGATAAACACTGTGTGGTGCTCGAGTCACATTGGCTTCATGTGAGAAAGGAAAAAGAGAAAAGAAAGAAGATATAGGAAAAAGAGTGGGGAGTATATAATTTAAAAGTCGGTGTCAGATGGTAAAGGTACCCTGTTGTACTTTAGTTGGTTCTAGAGTGAGGCGCGTGTTTTTTCTACAAATGAACCGCAGATGGCAGCACTGCTCATAAATCAGGGCTCTAGGATAAAAACGGGGGTAGAGGGAGCCACGTAAGTACGGAATCTTTGTTTAAAAACTAAAGAAGTAAAACCAGTATTAAAGAGGATTAAACTTTTACATCTCTAGTGCAAGTTACAGGAATACATATCTTTAACCACAGGTACAGAGCTTATTTTGAAGCAAAGTGTTTTCAGATGTTGTTTAACCCTTACAAAAGGTGAGCTTTAATTGATGGAAATTATGGGTTTTACTGTGCACCTTTAGAATGTTCCTTTGTCAGATTTTTTAACGACCAATTGCTTCACAGATGTTAGCCCAGAAAAAGACAATTGCTCACTGACACAATGCTCTTAGCTTACTGATTAATAGTACTAATCGATTGCCCCCGTGGTCCTTGGCTACACTATTTAAGTGTCAACAGAATACTTCAGAGTTTCTTACATATTATCAGATCTTCACCTTTTCTAAACATTAAGCTACTTTAGCTGGATATTTATAATCAGATAAAAAGAGAAACAATGTCTGCAGTCAGAGTGCAAAGGAAAATGTAGACCTACTGGTCCCCAGGAGTGACAGCCCTTGATCCGAAACTTCAAACAGGACTGTGAAACTTCCTTCCGAGTGAAGGTGAGGAGGCCAGTGTAGCATTCAGTTTCTTTTTAGATCTTCCATTCTTTAGTCGTGAAGATAAATAATAACTGCTTCAACAGGAATAGAAAGCATTCCCTTGCATTTCTATATAACAAAAAGCCCCCTGTTTCTGACTGCTTGATTTCTCACATGAAGCCCAACTTGGATTTCACCACATTTAACAAAGAGCAGTAGAAAAAACAAAAGGGCATATTTGCTTAAATTTCTGTTTTCACTAAAATAACCCTCCTAATGGGGTTATCACTGGGTCAAGGTGCACTCTTGTTTCTCAGCAAAGCTAAATCTAGGGCAGATGGATTCAGGAAGGCTGGGTGGAATAGTCTTTGAACACCACTATTTTTATAAAGTTCTCCTTGACCAAGCTAATTCTGAGCATTTCTATTTGATTACCAGCTGAATGATACATACTAAAGTGATTGGAAAAATTGAAGCATGGTCAGCTATAAGGGAGTGACTTTTGGATTTAATTTTATGTCCAAAGAATAACACTGTTCCATCTAGGAAAAATATGATAGAGAAGCATGATCTATAACCAGGTTCTCTGATTCTGGGTTAGGTATCCAACCCTGTCATACTCTATGCTTCAGTTTGTCTGTAAAATTAGAATGATTGTACAAAGCTGGTGTCAGAGATCATGTAAATGCTTGTAAAGGACTTGGCACTTGGTGAATACTGCACTGGAGGAAGAAGATTGTGGTAGTAGTGTACCAGATACTATATTAAGTGCTAAGAATAGGTAATAATAAAGTATTCTTGCCTTAATGGAACTTAGAGTTGCTTAGGAGGAGTCAAGTAAATAAGAGGAAGATCTTCCAGGTGTAACATAAAATACTGTAAGATGAATACAGTCATAGGTTATGTAGAGGTTGGGGGTTTAAGGGGACAATATGTGTCCCCTTAAGTTTGGTCCAATAGATATGAAGTATAACTCAAAGAAAGGTCCTTGAGCTGATTTGTGTAGTGGGATTATGTGTTCATACGTAAGCAAAGAGGGCGAGGAGGGACTTCTGAACATGTGACGAAAGGTAGGTCTGGGGGAAACCTGACTGAACCACTCAGGTTATTTACAGAGATGGCTATTTACAGAGCAGCCATATCGGAAGACGATTAGAGCACAGGGCATGTATTCAGGGCAACAAAATAAGAAAGGAAGACCAACAGGGGGGTGCAGGTGAAAGTCCAGCATTGTGACCAGGACCCCATGGGCTGAATTTGGGAATTAGATGAGTTTTCCTTGGCTTGTTATGTATCTTTTAAAGAAAAAAGTGAGAACATTTAAAATGTAGAATCTTCATTTGGAAAAATCCAGATTTTCAAGCTCTCTAGAAAAATCGGACCAAATGCGATTTTTCGTTGCCTGATTTCGTGCACTACTGTGTGTGTACCCAGCCTCTTCTCTCCCTCCTCTGCAATCATTAACATACCCCCAATCTCATGGGCATCAGGGTCTCTGATCACTATGCAGCACTCTAAAGTTCTGATTTTATACCACAGGGCATGCTGAACACTGGAAAATTTTAAGTAGGTGACTCCATTGTGATCTGATTTGTATTTTTATGCGGAGAATAGATTGAAAGATAATATGCTAAATTGTTTTCAGCTTTTAACAAATGTTTTAACCTCAGCAGTGACAAAACACATGCAAGAGCAATTGAGTATCATTGGATTTTATTGCTATATTTTATTAGACAATGGAATTCATTCTTTGAAAGTTGTAACCTTTACTTTTATTGTGAAGGAGTAATCAATCTTCCAGTAAGCTGTATATAATTTTTAGAGGAATATAAGAGGACTAGAATTTTAAGAGGAAAATTCATTCTAGTTTGGCAGCTCCTTTAAGGATCAACAGATGGTCTACTTGGAATTGATAATGAAGAAATAAAATCATATCTTCATGCATCTGAAAAGAACTAAAAGGAATGCATGCATTTCAGTAAGGGTGGGAGCTGTTATAAAATGACAGTTAATAAAAGATAGCAGTTTTTCCTATAGCATGGATTTTGTTATTTAAAATCTTCCCTTAGTAG
This sequence comes from Hydrochoerus hydrochaeris, assembly GCA_004027455.1. Classification (NCBI taxonomy): domain Eukaryota; kingdom Metazoa; phylum Chordata; class Mammalia; order Rodentia; family Hydrochaeridae; genus Hydrochoerus; species Hydrochoerus hydrochaeris. The sequence continues at coordinate 77,314 of PVLA01002824.1, forward strand.
TAAAGGCCACCTCTCATTTTTGGACAAGCTATGATTTTCTAGGGGAATTGCATACAGTTTAAATTACACTGATACATACTAATAAACCCAGGACTTTCCAGCCTTGTGGTTCAGAGCCCTGGGAAGTCAGCAGAGTAGAAACAGCTATGTTCAGTCAGAGTGCAGAACAATGCAGATGTTCGTGCAGCATCTCACACTTCCCTTTGGCGTGGACAGCTGGGGATGCCATTCTATGGCTGTCTGTAAAATACTGGCTGATTACCAGCAGGAAGGTGCTGAGAAACAGACTCAGGTGTGTGTGTGTGTGTGTGTGTGTGTGTGCACGTGTGCATGTGTGTGTAACAAAACCAATAGAATGTATGTGTGTATACACATATAAATACATATTTATGTGCAAATACATATAGACTTAACAGCCCCCACAATCATGTAGTTGTGAAGATATATGAGATTAGTTGGGCAGGTCAGTAGTCTGGAGACCCAGGTAAGAATGGATGTTACGGTTTTGAGACTGATAGCAGTTTGGAAGCAAAATTCCTTCTTTGGAGGACCTCAGTTTCTTCACTTTAGCCTTTCAGATGATTGTATTGTTTATTCACATTATGGAGATTAGCCTGTTTTATTCAAAGACTACTCATTTAAGTATTAATAACATTAGCTTTAAGGTACAAAGGCCTTCACAATAGCATTTAGACTGATGTTTGACCAAACAACTGGGCAGTTTTGGGCAGTTTAGCCAGCCCAAAATAACATGTCAGATAGAGTTTCACATCACGGACCAGGCTAGTCAGCACGATAGAAGTTGGAGAGGCAGACTGGGTTGTGTCCCTCTCTGAGAACTCGAATTTCAACTTGAGAATTAGAACTAGTATTCACCGAGCACATGTGGGGCACTTGCTTTGCCAATTTGTCTTTGCTTTTAGGGTGTCTATTGGTGTTATTAATACTTAGAAAAGGGGCACAGATTCAGAGAGAGAACCCAGTATGTTGTGCTGGATGTAGTGTAAAGTGCACTAGTTTCACATGTGAAACTTGGGCAAATTTTCACCCTACAGTAACTTCATCCAATCATTTTTGAGCCTGCCTTACCCAAACCCAACAACCCTCAGAGCCTAATCACATTTAATTGTAACACTAATCTCATCACTAACTGCACAGGGATTTGATGGAATAGCTATATAACAATTTTTGATACATTACAAGCTATCAACAACTGTTCCTTGCCTTCCTTCCACTTGACACTATAAAATGAGATGGGAACAGAGTGGCGTAAATAGTGCCAAGCATGGACATTACCTGCCCAGCTAACAGCCTGGCCCGTCCGTGGGTTGCAGTAGGTGAGGCTTTCCACTGACCCATGATCTGGTGAATTTTAGATACTGTGCCTAAAACATAATTGTTACAGAATGACTATACAACTACAGACCATCTTCTCCATTTTTTGTTTTGAATTTTAAGCAATATTCTCATATTCCAAAATTTGGTACTTAGAAAATTTTAAATAATCTATAAAATTTAAATAATCCCTAGGTTCTTATATCATACAAGTTAAAATGCATAAACTTAAATTCACACTTTGTGTAACTTCTCTGAATTGTATTGTTTAAAAACAGAAAATCAAAGCTGCTCAAATTCCTGCTACATTTCTTAGCTCACTTGCTGAAAGTGACAGGCTATAATTTTCCCATAGGTTCCCATGCTAATTTGTGGGTTGGGCTGGCATCATATTACTCTACTTTGCCGGTATTTCCTGGTGTGTGTGTGCTCCTGCTGCAGAATACCTGCAGGAGGTCCACAGAGGTGTAATGTAAAGAAAGACAACATTTTTTTTTTTAGCTTGTCCATGACTTTTAACTTTAAGTGACCCTATAGCAGATCTTCTCACCTATATAGGGGTAGCACAAGTTATCTTACTTCTTGCAAGGTAAATTTATTCTTCCATCCAAAGAGCTGATCATTTTTTTTATTTCAAAGAGAAAAAACAATACCAACAATGAAACAAAATTTCAAAACAAGATAATAAGAGGTAACTACATTGCATATTGTTATCATCAAAGTAGTTGCTCAGATTGTAAGATACAGGCATGAAAAATTGATCAAATAAGAGGAGCATGAACATTTCTATTCAAATGTATACATTTGAATCTCTCTCTCTCTCTCTCTCTCTATATATATATATATATGTACATATTTTTTTCCTTTTCCCTTCATTCTTTTCCGCTTTCCCCCAATCCCCTGACTTGTCTTTGTTGCCCAGAATTGCGTTTGCTATTCTAGATATTTTCTGGTTCCAAATGAATTTTAGGAATGTTTTCTCTAATTCTGTGAGGTATGCTAATGGTATTTTGATTGGAAGTGCATTAAATCTGTATAACGATTTTGAGAATATGACCATTTTCACTAAGTTGGTTAGTAGAGCAGAGGATATCTTTCCATTTTCTGATATCCTCTTCGATCTCTTTTTCCAAGTTACTGTCATTTTCAATGTATAGATCTTTTACTTTGTTAGATTGACTCTTAAGTATTTCATTTTTTTTGGATGCTTTTGTGAAGGGTGTGGTTTCTCTAATTTCTCTCTCTGTGATTTTGTTGCTTATGTAGAGGAATATTAGTCTTCCTTCCTTCCTTCCTTTCCTTTCTTTGCCCTCTTCCTCCTTTTCCTCTTCCTCTTCCTCCTCCTCCTTCCCCTCCTCCTCCTCCTTCCTTCTCCTTCTTCTTCTCCTTTTTCTCTTCTTCTCTTTTCTTTTCTTCTTCTTCTTCTTCTTCTTCTTCTTCTTCTTCTTCTTCTTCTTCTTCTTCTTCTTCTTCTTCTTCCTCTTCTTCTTCTTCTTCTTCTTCTTCTTCTTCTTCACTATTGAGTTGACTTTGTATACAGCTATGCTACTGAATTTAGTTATTAAATCTAGAAGTCTTTTGGTGGAGTTCTGGGGGTATTCTAAGAGAGTATCATATCATCTACAAATAACAATAGTTTAACTTCTGTTCCTATCCTTATTCCTTTTATTTATTTTTCTTGTCTAATTGCTCTGGCTAATGTTTCCAGAACTATATTGAATAGGAGTGGTGATAGTTAACATCCTTATCTTGTTCCTAATTTTAGAGTAAAAGCTTTCAGTTTTTGACCATTTAGACTGATGTTAGCTATTGGCTTATCATAGATGGCTTTTATCAGATTGAGATAAATACCATCTATTTCAATGTTCTGTAGGATTTTTTTTATCATGAATAAGTGTCACACTTTTTCAGATGCTTTTTCCACATCATTGAGATGATCATGTGGTTTTCATCTTTATCTCTGTTAATATGGTGTATTATGTTTATTGATTTGCGTTTGTTGAACCATCCCTGTATCCCTGGGATGAATCTTTACTTGGTCACAGTGTATAATCCTCATAATGATTTGATTCATTCTGTTTACCAGTATCTTATTAAAGATTTCTGCATCTATATTCAGTAGGGAGATGGGTCTGTAGTTTTCTTTTCTGGCTGGGTCCTTCTCTGGTTTAGATATCAGAATAATACTTGCTTCCAGGAATGCCAGGAAAGGCAGCATTACTTCCCTTTCAATTTTATTAAAGAGTTTCAGAATTAGTTGCATTAGGTCTTCTCTACATTTCCAATAGAATTCAATAGTGAGTCCATCTGGGCCTGGGATTTTCTTCATTGGTAGATTTTTTATTACATGTTCAATTTCATTGACTTATATTGGATTATTTAGAATATTTATATCTTCTTGATTCAGTTTTGGTGATTCTTGTCCTGGAATCTGTCCATTTCTTCTGTGTTTTGTATCTTACTAGAATAGTTATTGATGATCTCAATTTCCACATGATCCATTGTGATTTCACACTTTTAATTCTTAATTAATTGAATTTGAGTCTTTTCTTTCCTCCTTTTGATAAGGTTGTTTAGAGGTTTGTTAATTTTATTTGATCTTTTAAAGAACCAACTCTTCAATTCATTGATTCTTTGTATTATATTCTTAGTCTCCATTGCATTAATTTGTGCTCTGATATTTTATAATTTTCTTTATTGTTCAAGCTTTGGGTTTAATTTGTTCTAAGTTTTCCAGGAGTTTGAGGTTCAACATCAAGTTGTTTATTTGAGCTCTTCCTATTTTCCTGATGTGAGAGATTACTGCTATAAATTTCCTTTGTATAAATGCTTTCATTGTGTTCCAAAAGTGCCAGTGTGTTGTATAAACAGTTTCATTTAATTGTAGATATTGTCTAATTTCTCCTTTAATTTCTTCTGTGTCCCACTGGTTGTTCAGGAGGGTGTTGTTTAATTTCTATGTATTTGTGTAGTTTTTTGGTTTCTTTTGTCATTGCTTTCCAGTTTCAATTGCACTGTGGCCAGATAATACACATGGGCTGTCTTGAATTCCTTTGCATTTACTTAAGCATGTTCCATGCACTAATATATGGTCTATTTTGGAGAACATTCTATGTGCAGCTGAGAAGAATATATATTCTGATGTTGGGGGTGAAGTGCCCTGTAGCCATCTACTAAGTCCATTTGTTCACAGATTTATTTTCATTTTGATTTCTTTGTTGATTTTTTTGTCTGGTTGACCTAATTGTGAGAGTGTGGTATTTATGTGCACCATTACAATTGCATTAGTGTTTATTTGATTTTTCATATCCATTAGTATTTGTTTTATGTAGTGGGGTGTCCCAGAGTTTGGTGCATATATATTTATGATAGTTATTTCTTCTTCTGGGACTCTTCCATTAACAGCTACATAGTGTCCTTCTGTGTCTCTTTTGATCAGTTCTGGTTTGAAGTTTACATCGTCTGTTAATAGAATAGTTACTCCCACTTTTTTTCTGGGATCTTGTTGCATGGAGTACTGTTTTCCATCGTTTGACTTTCAGTCTCTGAGTTTCTTTTAGAGTTAAATGTGTTTTTCAAATGCAGCATATTGTTGGATCTTGCCTCTTAATTCATTTCACTAGTCTGCTTCCTTTGATTGCTGAGTTGGGTCTATTTATGATGATGGTTACAATCATATTATTTTCCTGTTGTTGGTTCTCTGTCTTTACCCTTTATTTGTTTGCCCTTCTTGGTGGCTTATTTCTATTGTGTTCTTGGAGTTGTAGTCTTATTTTCTGTTTCTAATATATACTTCAGAGCATTCTGAAGAGCTAGTTTTATGGTCATGAATTTCTTTGTCATGGAAGTATCATTTGTCCATCAATTCTGAAAGACAGTTTTTCAGGGTACATCAATTTCACTTCGATGTCACTTTCTTTTAGGCTTTGACATACCTTCCTCCAGGCTCTCCTTGATTTGAGGGCTTGTGTTGAGAATGCTGTGATTATGATACATTTTCCTTTATATGTGATTTGTTTCTTTTCATGATCACTCTCTGCAACTCTGGGGTTTGGGGTTGCATTTTGCTTCTGTGTCTGGTCATCTTCAATTTTCACTTCATTTTATTTTGTTTTCTATGTTGATGCTACAGATTTCTTTTGGAGGATAGCTTTATCACTAGTATTAAGGCTTCCCTAAAAGATGTCTGTTCTTCAGGAATGCCTCCTAGATGTAGGTGGTTCTTTATAGACAACCCAAGAACCTATCTTCCCAATTTGTAAAGAGTACAAAGTTACTATTTGGCTGAGCACTCAATCCCTTGGTACTGAATTGTTATGATGATTATGACCCCAAGTGTTATCATGCAAGGAAGAAAACCTAATTGTAACATTCATGACATCCTGGCTAAAGTAGTACGGTTAGTAATAATAGATTCAAGTACATCTTAGCTACTGATAAAGTATGGTAACTGTTAACCTGATAACTTTAACCACAGGAGCAAATTCTAAAGTTTTATAGAAAAATCAAATACCATACATTTGTATGCAATGTTTTTCACCTTAGTGGTTTGATTTTACCCTATTGTGGTTGGCAGGAGGAGGGGTTAAGATGGGGAAGAGACAAGACAAAGTGATGAATGAAGTCAAATAAAGTAGAATCAAGGCTGGAGGTTACATAATGATCACCCAAGTTTTGGGAAACTGTAAGACACAGAGAAAAAGAATGAAAGAGAAAGTGAAGGAGTAATCAGAAAGAGAAGAAACAATGTTTACTCACTTGAAAGTATAAATTCAAGAGATAGCTGATGAAAGAGAAAAAGGGGATTAGTAGAAGAAAATAAAAAAGAAAGGTAAGAAATTAAACAGTGAAACAAGAAGGAAGAAAGAAAAAGAAAAGAAAAAGAGACCAGAAAAAAGGCCCAAAAAAGGAAGAATAAAACTCAAGCAAAAATAACTACAAAATACAAAACAAAACAAAATAAAATCCAATTAGACAGGAAAAGGAGAGCCAGTCAGACAAACAAACAAGAGAAAATAAAAGTAGTAAAATACCTCTGGTGTTCACAGTTCTGTGATAGTGTCCAAGCAGACCCAGGAGATGTGCTGTGTCCTCCAGCCAGTTTGCCATGGGATTTGTGCTGGATGTGGAGCTGAGCTTATCCTCTAGATGTGGGGGCTGGGACTGGTCTTCTGTTGGTGGAGTTCTCTAGAGCCCAGATGCTGGTTCCTTGCTGCTGATTCAGACACTTGCACGTTGCTTGTCTGGCTAATTACCATACCTGCCAAAGGGGTGTGTGCACTTGTGAGCCCAGGGCCACCTGGCCCATTGTCTCTGTAGTAGCTCCATCCACCAATGGCATGGGTACACCTACACACACCTGGAGTCAATCATTATTTTTTTTAACTTGACTATAAATTGTAGGTTAATGGTACCTGCACAAACTGTAATTAAAAATTATTGGTAAACAACAAGAATAGATGATGAGATACTGGGAATTCTGTGACTTACTTGAAATTTGAAGCAAGAGAATCAAACCAAGTTTTACTTCCCAAGTGGATCTTGATGCATCCCCAAAGAAACCAGATGATGGAGAACCATGTTGTCTTAGTCATTTTTTACACATTGCTGAGACAAGATACCTGATGCACAAAGTTAGAAAAGGAAAAGTATTTCTTAAAGTTCTTGAAGGTTTCAGTTCATACTCAGTTGGCTCCAACGTAGCATGGCAGGGCAGCCAATCATGGCTGACTGCAAACAGCAAGGTGGAAACCAGCAAGAGAGAGAGAGACACACCTTCTTCCTGCTCTTACATCTATGCTGCCTCCACCACTAGGCCGGTGTAGCACTCACACCACCAATCCGAGTGCCAGCAAATGAACCCAACACAAACGCATAATTGCATGAGGCTTGGGGGGTCACTGACATAAACCATGACACATGTCATGACTGAAGTATGGCTTTGAGAGGACCACATCATAAGCATATAGTTCATTCAGGTGTTCATAGCTGTGGGTGCTGATCACACAGATAAATGCATGGCTTTTAAACCAGCATCCCAATGTCACTGGAGCAGTGCCAATCTGAGCCCCATTTCCAAACTCAACCATAAGAATATAACTCAAGGAAGTCAAGGTTGCATAAACACCAATCTACTATACATGGGAAATAAAGACTTCAAAATGAGTTATTTATAGACAACATTGAGAAGATAAAAAAAAAAGAGACAGAAGTGATATATTATTTTTAAAAAATCTTGGCATGCATGTATGTTACTGCCTTGCATCCTCTGCAAGTGCTCACTGAGTGAATGAGGTGAAACTTATCTCTTTCCCACATCCAAACAAAACAAAGCAGGACAGGACCCTCAAACACACAAAGGCAATTCCCGAGGAAAATAGTTACCTAAGTATCAAGAAAGAGGGAGAAATAGGAATTTATGTTAAAGCAAAAATTTGGAAGAAAAGCAAGAGATTTGATTTCACTGAAAATTCAACAAACTTTAAAAATTTGTATTCTTAATTCTTTGTTCATCTCCCCCCGCCCACCCTCTTCCCTGCTCCTTTCTTGATTCTCTTCCCATTTGCAAAACATCAATTTCCCTGTAATCTACCTTTTATTTTGCTCTTTATTTATATTTTGGGCTTCTCTCGTGCTTACGTATCTGATTTATTTCACTTAAAATTATAGTCTCAGGTATACCCATTTTTCTACAACTGACTAAAGTTTATCCTTCTTTTTGGCGGAATAGCTCTTCATTATGCATAAATGCCACATTTCCTTTAACCATTCTTCTATTGATGGAGATATAGGCCATTTCCAAGATTTAACTATTAGGAATTGTTCTGCTACAAACATGGGTATTCATATATCATTGTGAAACGATGTCTTTAAATCTTTCAGAAAGATACCTAGAATGGGAATAGCTGGATTGAGTGGAATTTCTAGCTTTTTTTTTTTTTTTCTTTAAAGAATCTCCTTACTGATTTCTGTAATGGTTATATACTAGTTTACATTCACACCAATGTAGAAGTGTTCCTTTTTTCTCCACAGCCTCTCCAGCATTTGTTACTTTATGGATTAAGGTGGAATTTCAGTGTTGTTTTAAACTCAGGGACATCATGGAAATTTTTTGAAAGGCACATTATAGTGGATGTATAACATCCATATTTATTTTTTAAAAGTATTTCTATTGATGAATCATTAATATTAATTTTATGAATTTAATATATGAAACAATGTGTAATTAACAAAAATAAAACACAAAATGTTAAAATTTTAATATGTAATGAGTATGTAGAACAAATGTGAACATTTTCAACATCAACTGTTTACCTGCTTACAAGATCTAAAAAACAACAGTGGAAATAAATGCCTATGGGAACAGCAATGAAAATACACACAAACCTCTACTATGGAAATAATCATTGTTAAGATACCTGAAACATTTTTCACAAATGACACAGCATGTTCCACACACAGTTGGTGCTTACACTGACCTCATGTGTACTTAGCTTCCCTTTCCTGCTTGGCAAGCCATACCTACCACCTCTTCTTTCTTCTTTGTCAGGAGTTTCCTATTACACTATATTATGTGCACGTAGCTGGAAAATGAAAGATCAGTAAAATAACATCAAATATGTGCTGAGCATTTAGAATAAACATCAACATTTTCTACCTTGTGTTGGTTTGCTTACTAATTTTAAAAAATAACAGCAGAAATAATTTCCTATGTGAAATACAATGAAAATACAAATGAAACTCTACAACAAAAATAATATTTGCTTCAGTTATTCCACCTAAAGTTTTCACATAGGAGAACAGAATGTCCCATGCACAGGCTTACACTGATAGTGCATGTTTTGTTTTCCTGTTTTCTTTGGTAAGACAGACTCAATACATTACTGGTCTTCCTGTTTTCTTAGGAGGTTCTTCTGGTGTTCAGGTGTTTGTTCATCAGTACGCTCCAGAATTCTTTTGCAGAGTTCTTTGAGCAGATACGTACTGTTTTTCATCTGTTGTTACTGATCATCTATCAATTCTAGTCCCAATCATTTAAAAAAATTTCTCTGTGATACTTTTTACTAGCTATTTCTTTTGTAAACTATGAAACTTCCCCTGTTGTTTGGTTGTAAAATGTGAGCATTTCTGGCTTTATAGGTGTTGAGAGCTTACTATCCAATCATACTTGTTTGTTTGTTATTGAGACAGGATCTCAATATGTAGCCCAGGTTAGCCTGCAGCTCACTGTGTAGAACAGGCTGGTTTTGAATTACAGGATCCTCCTCTCCTGCCTCAGCCTTCCAAGTGCTGAGATTACAGGCTTGCACCACCTCACCTATCTTCACTATCCATCTTCCCATCATTGTGTAATGTTGACAGTATCTATGCTGCTTTGTTTTTCTTCACCGTTTAGGAGGTCAATGTTATATATAATGCAATCCAAAGATTGTACCACACATTAGTCTATTGTGAATTTGCAACTTTTTTTTCAGGAATCTCAGTTTTGTTCTTTTGAAGTTTCTATGCTGGTCAACTGGTGTTCTTTTAGTAATGTAACATCAATGGGTAATAGTGAACCAATGGTTGAATGTGACATTTGGGTTACTTTTTGAAATAGGTGCAATAAGTCTGTTCACAGTGTCATAAGGTTTATTACTGCAGGAATAAAGACCTGGTGGCTGAATTCCAGGATAAATTTATAAATTTAAGCCAAAAAGTGTCTCTTTATCTACCAGGGCATATATCTTTATATCGTATTTTGAAGGTTTACTTGGCATACATTGCTGAAAGCTTCAAAGATCACAAAATGATGCAAGTTATTCAATTGTCATGGACTCGGACAGTGTGAAAACTGCTTGACAGCTCAAAATAAAGCTTTAAAAAATGAATGAATAGCAGCCAAATTGTTGGATTTTTTTTCTCTCTTGGCAGGTCTTTTTGTTGATAAAACATAGGTAATTTTGAAGGAACCAAATCTCTTGAATGTCATTATTGTTCTAAAATCTCAACACCACATCTGTCATTTCTTCATAAATCCCTTAGATTCTGATGATTATGAAGACTTTTAGTTCAGATAGTGAGATGTCATGATAAATGTATTTTTGAGTATTACTATTGATGAATTTAGGATATTTTACTTGTCTTTCCTTATTAGTGTATTTCAATACATCTTATAGCTTAACATTCATTACAAACAATTTTCAACACTGAATCACAGCCCTGACATTTGGTTCAATAGGTTTCACCCTGGCAAAAACTTAATAACATTTTATGACTAGTTCTAATGTTGGATCACTCAGCACATATGACCATTTTGTAGAATTTTGACTAGTAAAATATTTACTTCCATTATTATTTTCTTGCTCATCTGAATCAATGTCTTCATTCTGTACTTCTCTTTCTGTCATATCTTGCTGACTTCTTTGGCTTACATAATCTAAGTCATTATTTGCAGCCAAGTCACTTGATGATTTACTTTCAACCTTCTCCATAAGTTGTTAAAGTGGATTTTCATGCAATATGGTACTGAATTAGGCCAATTTTACAAAAAAATTAAAAGCAAAATATTCAATAAAAATACTATAAATACACAAAAATGTATTATGGTTCATAATGTGGGTAAAATGGACCTGTTTACTTTGACACGTGTGCATATACTTTTCTGTTCATTGTAACAATTGTATGAATGCAAAGATTGTGTCTATATTCCCACAGCTCAGCTACAGAGATGCACAGTCAGCTACCACTGTGCTAAAGTATATATTTTTATTACAAAAGTATGGTATGGGCATCTGAATCCCAACATGAGGAACTGAATTGTACAGTAATACTTTGGTTTCTTAAACACTTCTGTTTGTGAACAATTTAGTGCACAAACAGAAATATTTGGCAAAATTTTTCTTCTGTTTGCAAGCTCTGCATTGGTGAACACAACCATGGCTTTCTTCCCCACATGAACAGGCATGCAGCTATCTTCTCCAGAACTGTGGAACAAATTGAGTTCATGAACTGAAGCACCATATATTTTCTCTAATGACCAGAGATATTGACTAATTTTTAATGAATTTTTTGGCCATTTGTAAGTCTGAGAAGTATCTATTTATTTTTCTCCCTTTTGTTCTTGTTACTTTTGCTGTTTTCTGCTACCATGAATTGTTGTTCCTCTCCCATGTCACCCTGCTTTTGAGCCAGCTGATTATGGACTGAAACCTCCACAAACTGTGAGCTAAATAAACCTTTTCTCCTTTAAGTTTGAGTTTTGAATATTTTGTTTGAGCAATAAGAGAAAAATAAGTAAGACAAACTTAAAAAAATAAATTTAACCTGGAAAAAAAATAAATTTAACCTGGAAAGCACAAGGTCTTGAGTTCAATTCCTGTACCAAAAAAAGAAACAAATTTAAGACATAATGAGGTTTTAAATTTTTTTAATTTTAATTTTAATTTTTTTTTTGGTGCTGGGTGTTGAACTCATGATCTTGCATTTGCCAGGCAGGCACTTAAGCCACTGAGCTAAATCCCCAACCAATGAGTTTTTTTTTTTTTAAGAAAAGTTTCAATTGACAAATGAGCTCATATATTATCAAGCCATATGTGATGTAATAATTATATATAAATTTATATTATATATAAATTTTCTCCCTGCTCATATTACATTTATTTTATTTTATTATAAATTATATACAATTTTTCTTAAGCATAGCTTTATTTTTAAAATTTTATTTAAAGAAAAAAAACAAAATAGTAAAAGGGTAGAAATAATACATAATTTTAAAAAATAAACAGTAAGAAATCACTAGTTGATAAATTACATATTATCTTCTTAGAAATAGTTGTTCAAGTTACAGAAGTAAAGCATACAAAGTGGACATTTAAACAGCGAGATTGCAAAAAGTTCTATTCAACTATCCAACAAAAGCTTAGTAATGTGGTTATCAATCCTACATACTTAAACATACATGCAATTGTATCCTTTAGAGCACTTTCTTTTCCTCTCTTTTTTACAATAGCAATTACACATTTTGGGTTTTATTACTCCTACAGTTCTTATTACTTTTTACACTAGAGACACAATGTGATATATATAAATATGATTCTTATTTATTTCACTAATGAGGATAGCCTCAAGTTGTCTCTATTTGCCTATGAAAGTCTCAAGATCATCCTTTTTTATAGCTGAGTAATATCCCATTGTATAAAAATACATCTTTTTCATCCACTCTGCAGTTGATGGGCATTTTGGTTGTTTCCAAGATTTAGCTATTACAAATTGTGCTGCTATGAACATGCGTGCACATATATCACTGTGATATGACATTTTCAATTTTTCTGGGAAAATACCCAGGAGGGGAATAGCTGGATTGCATGGAACTTCCAATCCTAGTCTTCTGAGAAATCTCCATACTGATTTCCATAGTGGCTGCACCAGTCTATATTCCCACCAACAGTGGAGCAGTGTTCCTTTTCCCCCACAGCCTTGCTGACATTTGCTATCAGTTGATTTCTTGATGGCAGCCATTCTTTCTGGGATGAAATGAAATCTCAATGCTGTTTTAATTTTCACTTCTTGAATGACCAGTGATGGTGAAAATTTTTCCATGTATTTATTTGCCTTTTGTATATCTTCCTCTGAGAACTGTGTGTTCATCTCAGATGCCCATTTTTGGAGAGGGTCTTTGAATTTGGAGGGCTTGATGTTTTTCAATTCTATATATGTTCTGGATATAAGTCCTTTGTCTGAGGGATTGTTGGCTAACATTCTCTCCCATTCTGTGGGTTTTCTTTTCACTTTGTTGGTGATTTCTTTTGAAGTGCAAAAACTTTTTAGTAATATGAGGTCCCAGTTGTTGATTCTTTGAAGTATTTCCCATACAGTTTGTGTTTTATTCATAAATTCTCTCCCTACCCCTATGTCTCCAAGATTTTTACCTATTTTGTTTTCCAGTAGATTTAGTGTTTATGTTTTAATATTTAAATCCTTGATCCATTTTGACTTTAGTTTAGTGTATGGTGATAGGCATGTGTCTATTTTCAGTCTTCGGCATGTGGAAAGCCAATTTTTCCAACACCATTTATTAAAGAGGCTATCTTTTTTTCCAGTGAACATGTTTAGCCCCTTTGTCAAATATAAGGTGGTTGAGTGTCTTTGTAGTAGTGTTTGCATCTTCTAATCTGTTCCATTGATCCTCAGGTCTGTTTCTTTGCAAGTACCATGCTGATTTTATTACTGTGGCTTTGTAGTATAGTTTCAAGCTTAAGCATAGCTTTAAAGAGAATTGATGCAATTCAGTGTTCTAATAATATAGAAGAAGTAATTTATTAGAAGAATTCAAAATATGCATTTTACAAATATGGTCTGGGACAGTTTTTCTAAAAAAGTCTTTTAAATTGTCATATATTTATACTTAGTGAAAGGGAACTCTATTATAATTTACAACATTTATGCAATGTATAGTAGTCATATCAGAATGATTAGACTTCCAAGCTCCTCAACTGTTATCATTTCTATGGCTAGGAAATATCCAAAATCTTTGGTTTTAACAATTGCTTTTCTCAACTGGCCACTAATAGAAAGCAGGACAGATGGTTGAAGTGACTGACATAAAAAGTTGAGAAGCACAAGCAAAATTTGCCCTTATCACTGCCTGCTGACACCTTCATCCTGCCCCAGGGGTCATAATGCCTAAGTACTGATCAGTGATGATGAAGGCGTTTCTGGAGATTTGACACTAAGGGTATTTTCTTGGTAGTTGTAAGCAGATTAAACTAATCACCTCCTTCTACTCACTGAACAGCTTACTGAACATCTTATGTACTGTCCAGGTCACGGGTATACAATTTGAGAAAAAATCCAGCAAAGTCTGAACAGTTACAGCAACCCTTAGACAATAAGTAGTTTCTGATCCAAAAATACATCAGTGCAGTTATGTTGAAAGGAAACTAGTCTTTGTGAATTTATTGTTTCCTTTCTCTGTCTCAGATCTCTTTCACTTTTGCTGGTGATTTTTAAGGAAAAGTCCTTGAAATATTTAAATCTTACTATACTGAAAGCATATTTTAAAAAGAAAGTTGATTCTCAAGAATGAACTAGAAAGGAGGACTGGTTTGAAATGATGAGTTGATACTTGGAGTCTACCAAAAATCCTGTGGCCTCATGCTATACAAGAGAAACCAATGGATAATTTTTCTACAGGCATCTAAACTGATTATCAGTGCCAGATGATATCCTAGCTTCACTTTGTCCTAACTGAAAGACACTGGTAGACCATCAGTAGGAAATGTCCTATGTATAATTTCTTGCAGGCTTTTATTTATTAAAAGAAAAAATTCAACTGTTGTAACAGATTTTTTTTCTCCTAACCTGTGGCTCATCAGTCAAGGGGAGCATGATTTTCTATCATTTACTTGCAGTTCTTATGAGTGGAGAAGTGTTCACTTACAGTAGGGTGTAGTGTGTTCAGCAGGTGTATTAACTTGCTCGTCTCTGAGACACAATGTCCAACACCCACAACTTAAGGAGGAGAGCTTTAATTTGGTTCATGGTTTTGGAGGGACTTCAGTCCTTGGTTGGCTGGCTCCAAGGCAGGAGTGTTATTGTGGAAAGGAGTGGTGGAGAAAAGCTCTGCTAGGATGCAGAAAGAAAAGAGGAGCTGAGGAGGGAGATATACCTTTTGTAATGTCTGGGGAGGGGTTTATACCATATTACTGCTCTGCTGGGACTTGCAGTTACTAGTGATTCTAAACCCAGAATCTGTGAAAGAACTAAAGATGTAAAAGCAGATGATTTATTTGAAGGTAGAGGAAAGTGGAGGAGAGAGAGAGAGAGAGAGAGAGAGAGAGAGAGAAACAGACAGAAAGAGAGAGAGAGAGTGCTACTTATAAGTAGAGAGTATTCAAAAGGGAAATACTTGTGGATTTCTTGTCTATGGCTCCTTTTATTGGGTTTCTTCTCTCTATGTAGAGTCCTGGAAACTGATTGGTTCCTTGGCTGTCTTTGATACTCCCCTTGGATTTCTTCCCACCATAAGATATTTTCTATTCTTTTCTGGAGGCTAGCATTATAGGTGAGGGGTTTGTGGACAAGTAGTTTAGGCTTAAGGATTAAATAAATGGAAAGTGTGAAATTCTTATATTAATCGTGCTACTTGGGACTTTCCTGAGTTTAGTTTCTTTTCATGATTGCTAACTAAAAGCCTGTCTTCTATATCTGAGATTATGTCCTCACACTGGCTCCTTCTGCTGTGGCTACTTTCTATGGAATTTTTATTCCCCTGGATGTCTGCTTTAATTTATTTTATGGATTCTATTTTTTTCTAAGTTGGAGATTCATGGTTGCCATCATTTTCTTAAGCTCCTCTATTTTTTTTTTTTTTTAGTCTGTGTTTGCTCCAGAATCACTCAGCATGATTCCATTGTGGTCATCATTCCTGTAGCTATCTGAGAAATTGTTTCTGATTTTTTCTAAAACCTAATTCATTTGCTTTGCTGTTACAACTTCAGAGAGGTCAGGTAGATGGCTTTCAGATTATCTTACCTCACTAACCCCTGAATTTGCCTTTGGTAAACTGGATGTCTGGGTTTGCATCTTGTTTCAATGTGTTCTCTCTCTCTCTCTCTCTCTCTCTCTCTCTCTCTCTCTCTCTCTAGTTTAATTCCTGGGTTGATGCTTGTAAATTGCCTATGGTCAGTTGCTTTATTGCTAGTA
Source organism: Hydrochoerus hydrochaeris (assembly GCA_004027455.1). NCBI lineage: Eukaryota > Metazoa > Chordata > Mammalia > Rodentia > Hydrochaeridae > Hydrochoerus > Hydrochoerus hydrochaeris. Next base: position 93,334 of record PVLA01002824.1, read on the forward strand.
TTTAAAACATCTCACAATGACTACTTCTCATGTGTGTCTTTCAGGTATAGCTGGTTTTTGGGTTTTAACTGTTGCAAGATCCTACATTTTCAGTTTGTTGGGGATGAGAAATTGTTACTTACTTGGCCCAGCTCCTGGTTTTTAGGCACTGGCCACAGTATTTTCTATGATCCTTAGGCAATCTCAGTCTTGGAATACCAGGAAGAACAGTTGTTTAGGACAATTATGTCACTTTGACTTAAAGTGGTATAATCAGCAATAACAGTAGCATCAAAGACAGTCTAGAAAATGACAAACTGAGGTAACCATTAATTTTCCACCTTTAACCATATGAATTAATGTGATTAGATAACAAAATCTAAAACAAAACAGAAAATTATATGCAGTAATTAAGTCCTCAATATGTCAGTTTTACTTTTAGGGGAGAAAATTTAGAAAGAAGGAAAAAAAGAGAAGGAGAAGCAGAACAACAGATTAGAAGCAAGGCTGGATGAGAAGACAGAGGGAGATCACACAAGCTTGGCTAAACTGGTGCAGAATACAGGTGGGAAAGAGAAGGAAGAGATAAAAGAAAGAACAGAACAATGACCACAAGCTGGAAACCATGTTCGTGTTTCATATGAACAGCATAAAGCAATGGAGGAGAAAAAACAACAACAATAACAAAAATGAAATAAGAAAGAGGAGAGAAAGGGAGAGAGAGAAGAGAAGAAAAAAAGAAAAGAGAAAAGAAAAGAAAAGAAAAGAAAAGAAAAGAAAAGAGAAAAAAGTTCACTTCCGGGTTTGTCTCCACTGTCACTGGTAGCCAACGTGTGGAGACAGAGCCCAGATCCATGCCGATTTACCCCAGCAAGCCGGCAGTAGCTATTGCTGGGATAGTGGATAATCTCGATGAGCCTGCACACCGTTTTCTCCCTGAAGTTTAGGCAGGATTCTGGCCAGGAGGCTGAAACCAGACCCATTCGGCCTGCAGCCATCGGTGTATTTTCTGCAGGACAACTCAGCTGGGAGCCATTAAATGGACCCAGCAGCTGTTCTGTGTTCTGCAGTCAGTTGGGCCCTCTCAAGGTGTCTTCCAGCCAATCACTCACTCCCATGTGATGACTGAGCTCTCAGAACACAACCTCATGTCCACTGTTCCCTTCCACTACTGCATCTCTTGGTGAAGGCCTCTGTTGTTGCCAGCAGTTACCATATGTCCTCTTCCCATTCAGTAAGTCCCAACTCAGGGAAAAGTCTCCGCTGGTTACATCCTTCTTCAGTAAAGTTTCTCTCTTCACTACCCCCAAGGGCCTCAATTCTTGCTTGAGATTCTCCCTGAGTTCAGGGGACCCACTTCCCTCCTTCTTGTCTTCCTTCCATTGCTAGATTCTAGTGTCTGATCGGCAGCTCTCAGAGAAGTTCTTTCTCTGCTGCATACTACTCTGTCATCTTCTCAGGAGTCCCTGAGTTTAATTTCTTTGACTTTGTCTTTCTGATTATTGCTCCAGTGTATCTGCCTTTGTCTTTCTAATTGTTTCAGTCTAATCTGCAGAAGCTTAAACCTCCTCTGGCTGCCCTTAAAAAGTCTCTCCACTAACTTTTAACAGAGTTTAATGAGTTTAGAATCATCCTATCGTTTCCCTACCTACAGGGCTCCAAGCCGACACCCTCAGAAGTATGCCCCCAGGATACACTTCCTCAAACCACCCTCTCTACTAACAGAACAGTTAGCTAAAAACTCATCAATGGATCAAATTCACTGAGGAGTATAGAGCCACCAATGACACAGTCACCTTCCAAAAGCCCCACCTCTGAATACATGAGATTTTGGGGGTGACTTTTTGATCTAAACCATGACACTAGGTAAATAAGAATATACAACCAAAATCCTCACTCCCACGGCATTATAAGGTTGATTGCTCCTGAGAGCCAGCTGCACTAATTTTTCCTTAGTAGACTCATAACTAAAACCTGTTCATTAGAAAGGATACTAGAAATCCAGTGCTAATCCTTGTTTTTCCAGTTGCTTTTAAAAAGAAACAATTCTTGAAGAGAAATCATCACAGAAATTGGAAAGCACCACAGGACATGTTTCCCATATATTTGGCTTTTCCTGAGCTGCAGAACATGTCTTTATAAAAATAATTTAAATATTAGCACAAATATAATACCAAGAATAACTTGAAAAAGAAAAATTATCTGTAGTTATAATATCATGAGGCCAGACTGCCTGGCTTTCATTTTAGCACTGACTCCTCTATAGCTGAGTGACTTTGAAAGAATTTACTAAGGCATTTTGTGATTCAACTTACTCACTTGCAAATGGAGTTCCTAATAGTACCTGCTTCATAAGGTTGTTTGAGGATTACTTTAGATTATACAAAGCTGTTAGAGCAGTATTTGGCTCATAATAAGCACTTAGCAAGTGCTCAGTATTATCAAATTTGAAATTTTGCAACTTAAAAAGCCCGTTTGTTTGATTTCTAGCATAGAAAAAGAAAGTATTTCTTTTCGATCATAATTCAAATTCCTTGTTTTATTGGATGTTTTTATGGCTCATCCGTAGATGTTCCTTCAAATCTTCATGTGGACATAGGTGGGGGGGTTGAAGGTGGCTGGATTAGGGTGAACGTGGAATAAGGGAGTGATGCTGGGATTAACGGTGTGGATAATGGAAGCCCCACCCTTGGTTTGGGTGGCACCAATGAATAAGTTTGTAGCCTGGACACAATATAAAGGGACAAAAAAAGAAGGCAGGCTTGCTGCTGCTCTCTATTTTGCCATCTTCTGCCTGCTTGCCATGGGTTATTGCTCTGTCCTGCCAACCTGCCTTGGAACCAGTCAGCCATGACCTGAAACCTCTATAAACTGTGACGTGAAACAGACCTTTCCTCCTTTAACTTGTGGGTGTCAGGTATTTTTGTTTCCACAATGAGAAAAGTTACTAAGACAGGTGTACTCTAAGTGAACACATGGCTTTAAACTTACTTTTCTTATGTATGTATCTGCATAAATATTTTTTCATGTGTTGTTATATAGAATTCCTAAGTATTGCCTCTTCCAGCTTCACGAACTGGTTACTTCAGCATTTCTGCAGTGTGCTGAAAAAGCCACACACCCCTCAGCGCTGTCCTATACTCATGACTTTGTTTCTTATCGTGATCTGTAGTTCGCTCCTATTATCATTTTACACTAATGAATAATATCACAATAAACATTTCTGGATTATTTTTAACCTTAGAATATATAATTGCTATGGATAAAATAAGAATTTAAAGACATTTCAATATAAATTTCCAGAATGACAGCCATAAGCTACAATATCATAAGTATTGTGTGGATATTTTGCAGTCCTTCACTAGCATTTCCATTATCATTTGATACATAAAAGCTAATATCTTGGATTTTCATTACTGCGCATTGCCTGCAGCTGTTGTTGAAATCACATGATCACTAAATCACAGGGATTATTTTCCTGCACACTTGTATGTAGATATTAATCCTTATTCACATTTGGTGAAAAAAATTTTTCTCTTCAGTTTTAGTTTTGTGATTTGCACATTTGTGATCTTATAAATTTTGATATATTCAAATTTTTCCTTTGAATCTTTTTGAAATCCCATCTGGGTTGTATCCAGATAAAATTACCTTGTTCTATATTTCTTCTTCTTTTTTTTCTCTGCTTATAAATACGTTCTTAACTCTGGAGTTTATTTTGATATGCTGCAGAAGAAAGAGTTATTAAAAATTAAAACTGCTGCAAACCATCATATCAGATTAAACATCTGGTATTTTCCATTTTTTAGATTTAATTTTAAAGGGAATAAGACAAATCAATAAAACAAAATAGTGATAAAACAGTAGGAAATCTACAATAGTTATTATACCATGTATTGTTGTCCTCTAAATAGTTGCTTGGCTTTGGGCTCGCAGAGTCAGCCGAACAATACCATTACTGCAAATCAGCTGTTGCTCACTGTGGGGAGGGGGCTGTTCTGGCTCACAGGAAACAACTGGTATTTGGATTTTTGAGATAATTATTCACAAGGCAGAAATGCAGCAGGATAGTATTTCATATATAAGAAGAAGATGAGAGCAGATGGCAGATTATTTGAGGAGAGACTTTGCTTTCCCCCTTGCATTAAATTGTCCCAATTCCAAACAACAAACTCCAAGAAAAGGACAACTGGTGCCATAAATAAAGGGGAAAAAATGGCACTAAGGACAATGCTAAGTTCTTATTGTCTCCTGGGGTCAACAGAACTAATTTATCTTTTTATTTGCAAAATTAATCTTAGCCATACATGGTGTTCATTCTGTAAATTAAGGGATGTTTAATGAGCTTAGTGTAGGCTAAGAATATTGATTTCTTCATCTTTAAATGCATATATTATTTCATCAATTCCTGGCAGGGCATATTTTAATTATTTTCACCCATAAAAAATTAAAGTGCTGTTTGCGGTTATAAATCTGAGGATACTCAGCAATATTTACAGCCTAGGAAGGTAGTATTCCAGAAACGCTACCAAAAGCAGGCCCTCATTTAGTTACGCTGAAGAATGTGAGGTGAATGAATGAATGAGGCAGAGACCACTCCATAGGCTTTTATGGAAGCAACATGGCATATGGTTTAATATTTGGGTGCAGGCAATAAGACCACCTGTCTGGAACAAAGCGGGTGGGCCTGTTTTATAGGGATTGAAAGGAGACAAGGGACATTATTAGGCAGAAAGATATTAATAAACACCTGTGGTCAAAGTTCTCTGCTAGTCTTGCTCCTCAGCAGGCAAAGTCCTTGAGGTGTCCAGTGTTAATTTTTGGGTGTCTCCAGATGTCTAGGGACCCACAAGTTTCCTTGTCTTATTTTATCTCTTTGATGACATCCTGTGTTGGCTAATGGCAGCCTTAGTGCTGAGCCAAGTGCCCACTGAGAAAATGCTGGGGCTGGGAGCGTCAGTCCAATTCCAGCCTCACGGTTACCTCACTCTAGTACACAACCCTGTCTTTTACTTTTTAATTTCAGCACATCAAATATCTGTAACTACCTGCTTCATACCAGGCACCCTGCTACATTACCCCAACCATCTTTCCATCTTGTCTTCTTTTGCTTACATTTCACAGCTAGTCATCCTAACTCCCCTACATGCTTGGGTAGTGGTGAAAGAACTCTCTCCCTTGTGTTTCACTGGCAAACTCAAACCCTGATCATATTCAGCCTCTGCCTAATTTACCTCTATACTTATGCAGCCAAATGGAATAGGAGAAAAACACATTGACTCTTCAAGTATGGCCATAAATGTCTGGTGAGCCCTCTGTACTACAGAGTGATTTTGCCAGAATTCACTAAATCTGGTCAATTTCCCATTCACTTTTGCAAATGATTACTTTCTGCTATCTCTCTTTTTAAGCCTCAGGACTATCTTTAAGTGCTTACTGCTAGGCATTAACCTCTATTTTTACTTCACTAAGAAAAATAGAATTAAGTAAAAGACAACTACAGTTTTTCTCTTTACCAAATCTGCTGATCTTGCGCCACACCAGTCGTCCCTCCTAAGGACAGTTCCAGCACCCGGCATCCTTCCCCTTCGCCTGTGCAAGAGTTCCACTCCTGCAGTTCTCTTTACCCCTCTACACCTACTCTTCCTTCTTCTACAGGTCATGTTCATCAGCACACAGACTTTCCAATGCATAGCACAAAACAGATCTTATTAGACTTCCTACTACAATCGAGCTTTGGCATCTTTTTTGAGTTTCTCTTAAAGTAAAACTGCTTAAAATTTTTCTGTACTCTTCAATACTCTTATTTAACTAAATGTCAGTTGATATTTTGTCCTGAACAGTTTTCTGAAGATGTTCTGTCAAAATTGACAGCAATCTCCACATCACTAAAAGCTGTGGTCAATTTCCAGTCTTCATTTTATTCAAACACGTAAAACCATCATCCATCCTAAAGCCCTTTCCCCTTGAGCTTTTCTTCTGAGTGGATCCTGCACTACCCTGGTTGTTGTCACATCTTCACTGTTGTTTCCTAGTTTCTCTGCACATTCTGCCTTTCCTCAAAGCTGCCAGCATTAGCACGCCCTGCCTAAAGTTCATATTCCTGCCTTAATACTCTCTGGACCCAATCTGTAGGTAATCTAGCATGGGCATGGGTCTTCAAATAGCATCTTTAATCAGATAATAATTCCTGTATATCTTTTATCCTCAGCTTCAAATTTGACTATCTAACTGTTTGTTTAGAAAGTATAACTGTTAGGCCTGGTATAGTGGCTCACACCTATAATTCTAGGCAGAGGTAGGAGGATTGCTGTGAGTTCAAGGCTAACCTGGGTTACAGAGTGAGTGCAAGGCCAGCCTAAATTACACAGAGAGACACTGTTAAGCCCCTAATTACAATTTTTTCCTCAAATCACTCTTCATAGGAATTTCTCCTCTTAGTAAGTGGCATCACCATTACTTGAACTGCATGAATATGTAGGTGTCATCATTTTTGCTTTATTTCTTTAAACGACATGTTTACCATCAAGTCTTATCAGCTTTACCCTCAAAAACTTCATGAATTTGGTAATTCTCATCATCCCCACTTCTATTTGTTTCCTGAGCTATTATTAAATCTGGCTCTGACATTAATCTCCCAACTGGTCCTCCTGTTTCTGTTCCTACATTCCTCTAATCAATTTCTCACCCAGCAGCAGATTATATTTTCAAAATATAAATTTGTTCAATCAACTGACTTACAATTCTCCCACAGAGCTTACTACGACACTGAGATCAAGGCAAGTCCTGAGAAAGTTTACAACATCCCCCGTCATCTGATTCCTGAACTGCATTTCAGCACAGACTTTGCTAGTTTCCCTTGTTCAACCTGTTCATGCCAACACAGCCAGTTTTACTTCCTGGAAAGCACCAAGCTTAGGCCTTCTTTCAAATCTTTCTACCTGTCATTTGTTTTGTCTAGAGTGTTACTCTCCTAATCTCTTCAAGGTTCCTTCTCTTATTCCACAGACAGGTACCTTCTATGAAAAGGAATTCCCCAAACTCCCCACCTAAAAAAAAATCAAAGCTGCCTGGCCATTTTCTGCTCCCTTAGTTTTACTCATCATACCCTGAGCAAAAGTTAAATGATCATTTACTTTATTACTTTTCTTTGTCATAATAGGCCTCCTGAGTGTTGGATTTTATCTGATTTATGATATCCCCAATATTTAGCTAGAAGTCTCTCAATAAATATTTGTTCAATAAATGAGTAAAACTGATGCTAGTATTCGTGCAAAGAGGTTACCATTCTGGTATTACTTTATTATTCATTAAAAAATGAACACATCACTATTATGTTCTACCTACAACTGTCTGGTTCATGTTTGAATACTATTTTAAGTGCTGCACTTTGATTAGCACTTTTCTCTACCCTGTGAACAATATATCCTTGCTGACCCCGATTGGTTTAGTTAGGCATTGTTACCTGGCTAGAGAAAAACCAGTCCATAGTTTCATTATTTTCCCACCAGTTGACTTAGTTTGAAAACTGAGCTTTACTACAACATTGTACTGAAGCCTGTTCCTAGATAGGATGGAATAGCTACCAAAAGACTATCATTAGTGTCTTATTTATATTGTTACAAATTTAAAGACTTTGAATGCTTAATACCAGAGGACTGGGTAAATGCATAGTACAGGAATGATACTATATAGGTATTAAAATAATGTAAATAAAGACATTTGAAAGATAGGCTTACCATATAATATATATTGTTTACTGAATGAAACAGAAGGTAAAGGAGTTTATACAGAATGAGTTAAATTTAGTTATTTCTCTCTTTCTCTATACATACTCATTATATATACAAAGTCCACCAAAAATATATACACACTTCAGGAAAATCAATATAGCATGATTTTGTTTTAACAAATAGTGTTCCCTCATATCTGGGACCCTAGAGGGTGTCATATGTTTCAGAAAACCCAGCAGATTACCGGCCCTTAGAGAAAGTGAAAATGCATGTGCAGCAATCTCAGTGACCAGAGTCACCCAAGCAGCCGCTCACCACCATGTCTGAAAGCTACTGGCGACCACTTTGAGCATCTCTTGTAATTATAGATGGCAAAGGTGACTTGTATTAATCTCATGATGCATCACTAAATTGAGAATTAAAATATTTATACAAGTTTTTCTTTTTCTGGTGTATATACATTTTTTTGGTGGTCCCTCCCTCCATACACATATCTAAAACTGAGTAACTAAATTTATATATATATGTATATATCTATATCTAAAAACTTTCCACAAAAGCTAAAATTTCACTCATTGTTTAAGGTTATATTTATACTTTCACACTGTATATAGTATGTAAATTTATATTCTTAAAATATTACATATAATTATGTATTCCACATATATGTATGTCAAGTAACAAATTAGGATATATTGCATAAGTTATATACACATACATCTAAATTCATAGCTTATCGAGTTCTTTGGAAGCCCTTGAACTATTGCTTTCATTAAAATTCTGAAATACGATTTTATGATAATTCTTTTTAATTATTTTCAAACTTTTTTATTGTAAAGAACATACATTGGAGATAAGTAAACCTGAGTGTAACTGTATAATTTTATTAGAATTAAAAATTTAAAGTCCAATTATTTAAAACTCAAGCTGTGAAATAATAAAAGCTTGATTTTAATATTATCATCCACTTTACAAAACCAAATACATGCCTAGTAAGATTATAGTGACTTACTCTTTAAACTCTAAGTTCTGCAAGCACACAAAGAGGAAATTCAGCTATTGTGTAGTAAGTCTCTTATTATGATTTAAAAATTAAGGCCTCAGAATGATGATTATTTGAAACAACAACTTGATGATATGTAATAGAGCAATAAAAAACATTTGGAGTTGGAAAGTAAACTAAATGGACTTAGTTTGTATTTAACTGGGCATTCCTTCAGTTTGTTTAAAATTCCCTTCACCAGAGAACTTTTATCCACTTATTTGACAAACATTTGTAAAATATCTGCTGCACCATGTACTATGAAGAGAATGATGAAGAGGAGAGATGAATTCTACTTTTCAAAACAGATTGTTAGTCAACTACATAATGTATCATCAAATTAGTATGATATATGTTAGGAAGTTTAAATAGGAACAACATTTTCTGAACTGAGGTACAGAAATATTTTTTCTTATAAGAAAATATTTATAGCTTCTAAATCCTATTGCCCTGAAGCAGTCCAGCAGGCAGTGGACTCTCCTTGTAGTTTGGCTGGAAACTGATTACACAACGGGACACTGACTTGCTTGAAGTTCAGTACCCGTATTCCCCTGCTACATACCATAGAATCTTGGGTTGCAGAGGATTGAGTGCAAAGCCAGAGACTTTCTGAACTGTAAGACAGTCTTACAGATCATGTGTTCATGATGTCCTCAATGTAATGCCCCCAATTGTCCACTGACTATTCTTAATGAACAAACAAAACATTTCTGTGGTGGAATACTGAATGAAAGGACAGAAAGAAGGGGGAAAGACTAAGGACTAATCATAAAATTCAATCTCAAATTTTGCACCCCTATTATGCCAGAAATATGGTGTTATAACTACTGGATTATGTTTAACTTTTATAAAAACTCTGCAGCAGGTAGTATCATAATTTTAAGATGAGAGAACTTAGGTCAAGAAACACTAAAGGACATGTTACTTAACAAATATATAATAGACCTGGGATAAAAGTTCAGGTCTTTCAAACTCCACATCTAGCACAATTTTTGATTATTTCCAGATTAGTAGAATAATATATAAACAGATGAGAAATGGAAAAAATAACTGTAGAAGAATGTGTGAATGTATTATAAATATACTAGAATACTAGTGAGTAAAGCCATCTAATGAAACCGCTGAACTTGACTTATTGCTGGGAACTCATAGCTACTCCAAATGCAGTTTGCTTTTCTTTACCTTTCTCCTACCAGGAATTAGTTTGAGCTTAACGTATATTCTGAGTAGATATTTTAACAGGTTGAATATCTCATCTCTGTTTTTATCACGCCATGGTAGATTTGCATCACTCTCTTACTTCCTCTTTGGTTAGTGTTATGGATTAAAAACTGGTGGTCAATTTAACGCCAGCTGTATTACATCAGCATGGCGCTGGGAGTAGATGTTTCACCTGAGGAAAGTTGCCAGCATAAATAGAGATGTGGAGAAGGAGAACTATTCACGTTAATTGCATTAAGGTGTTGAGGCATTGTGGGTTCTCGTATGAGTTGCTGTTTGAGCCTTGGTTCTCCTGGAGAAGCTCTGGCCCTCACACTGAGCATTACTTCCCGGCTCCGGAGAGGAAGACGTGTGCAGGATGAACTCATCACGCTGCCTTCCTGGCATGTACTTGACTGTGCTTGTCAGAGGAGGAGCTTGGGGCCTACGTGTCACTGAGGATGGCTGGGGTGCTTTCAGGACAGCCCTGGTGTTTGTTGTGAGTTTGACTTCTCGGCTCCAGCGTAGAACCCTCAACCTACCAGCACAGCTCCTTCACCCCGCTGGCATAGACTTACTGTCTTCCACTGCTGACCTTTGGGCTTTCCCATCACGGATCCATAAAAAAGACTGGCGTGAGTCCTCCTTGTGGGCTCTAGACCTCCAGTTGGACTCATAGGAGGCATTGTTGTGAGCACTGAGTCCTCATTTGGACTCATGTAGGACATTGCTGTGGGATTCAGGTCTTTGGCTAATATTCTATGTCTTTAGTGATGTGGATAGATTTCCTGTATTTTCTTGTGTTAACTCTAGGTGACCATTATAAAAATGTTATAAACTCCAAGTCCTGACTATACTTGTTCTCTGTATAACCCATGACTACAACTGCTAGCCATTTATGTTTTTTCTTCTCTTAGACATGCACTTGGATTTGTAACTTGCTTTGATCAGTGGGATGTTGGTCACAGAGCAGAGACTGGAAATGTACCTGAAAGGTTCTCCTTTCTCTCTCATGGTCTTGTGTATGAGAAGAGTATGTCCCAGGTAGCTATTCCCTGTTTGTGTTTAATACAGCACAAAAAAGTTAGAATACACTTAAAAGTAAACCACAGTCAGCCAACCTATAGCCTAAAAGACTAGATTAGGTAAACCTATTACAGTGTAAGGATAAATGGTAGTGTAGCAGAAAATGCTCCCCAACCAGTATATTTCAGTTTCTGTTAGTTGCTCAGGTAATAGTTCCTTTGAAGTTCCTGTTACTATTGCCTATTAGAAATGGATGGTCACCGTGATGTGTATTGCAAGAACCAATCAAAGACAGCCAAGCACTCTGCTTCTGTACTACCTGCTTGCTTATCCCATATAAGCCCCAAACTGCCAGAAGTTAGGGTGTGATATTTTGGGAATGATCCTGGTCAGTGCCCATTGACATTAAATAAATCTGCCTCCAAATCTTGGGTGTTATTTTGGTGTTTCTGTTGCCATAACATCTGGTGTGTTGGCTGGCAAGACCAAACTTGCTGACCTCTTTGGTCACCAGTCATGGCCCTCACGGATGGAGCAAGGGCCTCTCGAGATCCTGACAAGAAGGCACAACCTCAATATATCTCAAGTCCCTTTGGAGGTCTGGAGGAAGATTCTGACCTCCCCATTTGAGCAGCTTATATCAGACCCAAAAGAGAGGAGGACACAGTCTGCCTATATGCTTGCCTGTCAAATTCTGCTAAGACCTCTGGGACCACCCCAGTTAGTCTGTCAGTCCTGCTTAGTTCAAGCAGAAAGAGAGCCTGATTAACTCTCATTAGTCAGGATCATCCTTTAGGGAAGGAGTTTGGAATGCTTAACCTCTGTGGGCCAGCTGAATGAATGTGTGAGTGAGTGGAACTGACAGGGTAAGCCATAGGCTGCTCTGTGTGTGCAGCAAAATGGGGGAGCCCTCATCCCAGTGGCTGTTTGGGCCCTCACCCATGGTTCCATGGCAATTGATATATGACGTAACAGAAGCCTCACACTCTCCTTAGCTAACTTGCACCTAAATCACTGTGAGAATCATGGCCAGGCAGGCATCTGAATGATCACTCTCTCTCTCTCTCTCTCTCTCTCTCTCTCTCTCTCTCTCTGAAGGGTACCCACCCTTTATCTGCTGTGCCATCATTCAAGGGTAAGCAACACATATAAAGGGATCAAAAAATGGGAATTAGTCAAAACCCATGGTACTTGCCCAGTTTTTTTTTTAAGGGCTTTTTTTTTTTTTTTTAAAGCCAAGTACTCTGCTTCTGCACTTCCTGCTTGCATTTCCCATATAAGCTCCAAACGATCAGAGATCAGGGACTGATAATTTGGTGATGATCCTGGTCAGTGCCTGCTGATGTTAAACAAATCTGCCTCCAAATCCTGGGTGGTGTTTCAGTGTCTCTGTTGTCATAGCAATAGTTGTAAATCATGAATTATAAGGGTCTTTTGTTAGATAATAATATTGTGTCTCCAGGTGACATGATGGGCACATAAAATTACTAGAGATGTTTAAAGAAAAACACTGTATCTTTTTATTTTCTGAGTTATCTGGGCAGGAAGTTGGAATGGAAGAGCCATTATTGAGGGACCTGTCTACATAGCCTGAGCACATGTGAGAGAATTGTTGCTAGGTGTTTATTTTCTGGACCAGGGTAAGCTGAAGATGAAGGGTGGAGAAGCATCCTGTCAGTGGGAGGCCTCTTTCCCAGACAGTTTCATGAGCTTAGCCCTAGGAGCCAACCAAAGGCTGTTTGTCAATGGATAATAGGGTAAGGAACGAAAGATTAAAGCAATGGTTGTCTTGGCTCCCTGTTTTGCAGCTTTACAAATGAAAGGAATAAACTGCTAAATATAGTTGTTATATTACTAGCTGACTTTATCTCATTTCCTTATAGAATGGTATTTTCAGACAAACAGGGCTTAGGTTTTGTTAGGTATAGTGGTATATACTTTGCTTATGAAGTAAGCTGTAGATTAAAATTATTGGAACAAAGTACTAAAAATGAAATTGCTCGAGGCAAGTTTAGTCTCAATGTAGATCACTGCTCAGAGAAGGATTTACCACAGAAATACATCATTCAGTGATATGCAGGTGGGGATTTACTATACTATTTAATAAAAACACATATGGGGCTTATCATGAAATGTGCTGGTGTGATGTGTCTGACACCTCTAAGGAATTTGGCACTAGCACTAAAGCTCTGTTATAAGATGACAAAGATACTGACATAAAGTGATTTACTTCAAGAATCACAACTGTTTGGTTTATAGAGTCAACAGCAGAAACAGCACTTTAGCTGAGTTAGAAACATCCATTTATTTTTCCCAGTTTTAAGTCATCTTCTGATAGATTTAAACCATTTTCTGTTAGATTTCTTTACCAGGCCTTTGTATTGACTTTTTACATACTTGGATTTCTTGGAACATTGTACCAATAGTAGGGGATTGCTTTGCTAATTGGTAATGTAAGATATTCATCTTGTGATTGTGAGAGGAGGAAGAGCTTTCAGAAAAATTCCTTTATGTGCAGGCCAGTTTTCTAGTTTTTAAAGTCACATGCCATATTTCTATAAGTTTATTCAACCAATACTACACACTACTTTAGGGAAGGAATAGTAATGTCATGGAAGGGGACCAAGAGATGGGAGGGGTAGGGAGAGAAGGAAAGAGTAGAGGACAAAAAAAAAAATTAAGAATTAAGATGTGTTATGTACATGCACCAACTTCCTATGAGAAATATGATCATTTAAAACCACAAACATATACTAATAAAAACAGAAGCTTACAAACTTCATCATATTGAAATTCCTCCTCATCCAAGTATGAGTCTGCCTTACAACAAAATACTTGGATACTGAGAAAACAAACACCCTTTAATTAGGACTCAAAATATTTCACCTAAATTTCAGGGATGCAGTTGCGATTCCTACTGTAGCTGTAACAGACAGCCATCAATTAAGTACCTTGAAACAATATCCAGGTATCTTTCAGTTTTGTAGATCAGAAACTTGATGAGAATCTAAAGTCAAGCGGTTGACATGGTTTCATCTCTTCTGGAGAATCTAGAGGAAAGTCTGTTTCCTTTCCTTTTCCAGCTTCCAGAGGCTCCCAGTCCTTTGCTTTGTGTTCTCCTGCCATCTTCAAAGCCAGCAATGTCTAGTTAAATCTTTCTCAGATTGTGCCATCCTAATGCTATTTTCTCCCTTTTCCATATTTAATACCACTTGTGTCTATATTGGGTGCTCCCAGATACCCAGGACAGTCTCTCTGTTTTAGCAAACAGTCTTCCATCTGTCACCTTAACTCCTCATTACCATACAAGTTAACATGGTTTGCATCAGGGACTCTACCCTGCCATATCATACACAGTCGGAACAGTTAGGATGCGAACATGTTTTGGAGGCATTATTCTACTGACCACACTCCCTTTGTATGATTATTAGAATTTAAATGAAACAATGTACATATAAATGTGGCCTATAGCAAATAATTAATAACTTAATTAATATTATTACTTTGTAAAATCAGAGTGTCAGGTGTATTATACAGATTGAATACTCATTAGACACAAGTACTACCACCTTTCATGCTTAAATCAGTATTCATGGAGACCAAATTTGTAAGCTCCATTTTTAAAAAGTTTTATTATCACATTTGCAGTACACAATGATTATATTCGTCATGGGCAGTTGGTACAGGTACATAACATAGTTTAATTCTTTTTATATCTCCTTCTCTTCCTGTCCTTCCCCACCTTTCCTTCATCTCCTGGTCCTCTTCCCATTTGCAAAAGCAAACTTCAAAATGTTAAGTAGACTCTGCTGTTAGGCATTCAAGACTTGCATAAAGAATTGAATCAAGTAAGTAGGAAATCTTATGACTTGCAGGGCTTGGTCTTCATTGACAGGATGATCATGTAGGCATGCGTGGAAGTTGACCTTTCAGTGCCTAAAAGAGCAAAGTAAGATGCTATTCAATCTATATTGGTGTTTGAAATCCACAGGAGATAGCAAAGATTTCCAAGTTATTAATGTGGTTCCCAATGATTCTAGTTGGTTTGCATCAGGGACTCTACCCTGCCAATAAATAAAGAAGGTAGTCTCCACTTTAGTTGAGGTACCTTATGAAAGATATCTCAGAGACAGGTGTCTTGACAACTGAGATCCAGCTAAGGACAACTCCATACCTAACTGTACAAATAGAATACACAATAGGAAACTAAAGTACAGGACCAGTACCAGACCATGGAACAAATAAGCCACTTGCTGGCCAAAGAAAACATTCTGGTGGGATCATCATGGCACAGAAGCTAGTCTGTTTAGGGAAATAGGCCTAACTGTAGATTGAATCAGTGGGTGAGCCTGAACCTGCACATCTGAAGCTACATAGCTCACTAAATCTGGTGAAAGACAGTGAGTGAAATGATGCTACATTAATGAAACAGTTCAACATTACTCATTGTTATGTTTTAAATGTGTTCTCCAGAAAGCGTGTATTGGGAACCTTCTCCTCAGTTCAAGGGAGTTGGGAAGTATGATCTAATGATAGGTGATTAGACCATAAAACTCCGCTATAATGAATGGATTTATGCTGCTATTGAGGGGATAAGTTTGTTATAAAAGGACAAGCTAGGTCTCCTCCCACTTTCTGAACTTCTGGCATGAGATGACACAGGAAGACAGTCTTGGCCTGATGCCAGCACCTTGACATTAGAGTCCTCAGTCTTGAGAACTGTGAGAAAGAAATTTGTTTTCTTTGAAACTTACCTAGTGTGGTGGATTAACTAACAGTCAACTTGTAACATCCAGCAGAAATGAATCTGTGGTGCTTGGTGTGGAGGGACCACCTGAGGATTGTTCCCAACAGCGTAGGAGAGCTGGAGGGGAAGGAGAGCTGGAGGGGAAGGAGAGCTGGAGGGGAAGGAGAGCTGGAGGGGAAGGAGAGCTGGAGGGGAAGGAGAGCTGGAGAAGCTTGTCACGCTGGCTCTCCTGATAGGAATCAGCTGGTATCATTGTTGGAGTGCTCAGGTCCTTGCTGTTGCTGAGGATGCCTCTTCAGCGGGGCTCTGGACCTTACTTTGAGTGTCACTTCCTGACTCTAGTGCAGATCTTTCATCCTGCTGGCACAGATCCTTCATCTCTCGAAAGCAGACTTTCTTCTAGCTTCCATCACTGAGCTTTGGGCCTTCCCGGTGAAGATTTGCATGAGACACTGTGGTGGGCTCTAGACCTGCAGTTGGACTTGTGGAGGGCATTATTATGGTCATTAGGTCTTTAGCTAGATTCATGCAGGACGTGGCCATGGGATCTAGGCCCTTAGCTGGATTCTTTGGGTCTCTAGCATACGGATAGATCTCTCACACTCTTCTTTATTTGATTCTTTGGAAGAATATTCTAAAATAATTCTGTAAATTAAGTGTACTGTATGAAATCTATTCCCTTATAAGTACTGACTACAGTACCTAGTCTGTAGTATTGTGTCACAGCAGTGAAAAATAGACTAAGCTAGTTATTAATTTTGTAAATATTTATGAAAATCTGTGGGTATATTGAGGAGTCTAAGGAAAAGGTGGTAGGAAGAGGTTCAGCCAGGCATGATGATACACACCTGTAGTCCCAGCACTTGGGAGGCTGAGGCAGGAGGATTACTGGGAGAAATAGGCCCACAATGCTTGTTCATAAAAGAACCTTAAAATAATTGGGCTACAAAGTGAGTTTAAGGCCAGCCTGAACTGTATAGTGAAACCCTGTCTCAAAAAGAATACAGGTTTCATTTTACAAGCCAATTACAATTGAATTCTCCTCAAAGTTTTAAGATTCAACCTGAAACAAGGTGCAAACCTCCGTGAATCTTTGTCTGCAAATTTATGCCTACCTTTGTATTTATCCTGTTTGGCATTTACTGAGTTTCCTGACCATTTGGATTAACATTTTAAATCTAATTTGAAAAGTTTTCTACTAATATGTTTGTTAAAAGATATACACATTTGTTGTAACCCATTTCCTTCTCTACTGGTATTCTAGCTGCATGTATTATTTTATTTGATATTGCCCATTGAACATTGAAGCTTTTTTCATTTTTTCCAGTCCCCTTTCTCTCTCTCTCTTTCTCTCTCTCTCTGTGATTAAGTTTGGATCATTAAGCAATCTTCACATTCATTAATCTCTTTAATGCATTCAATTTACTAGTAATTTGATTCATTGATTTTAAAAATTCACATATTAGATATTTAGTTCTAGGAATTCCATGTGTTCATTTTCAGTATTGCTGTTCTTTTAAGTTCACATATCATTCTTAGAATTTCTCCTCTCTTGGCAACTAAAACTATGTTTGAAATATTTGTCATAATTATTTTAATGCTTTTTTATGGACAAGCACTGTGGGCCTATTTCTCTTAACTTTGGAGTACATTTACCTATTTCTTTACATTACTTGTATTTTTTTCTTCCATTTTTAAAAAGCATTAGTTATATATATAGATTTGCATTCCTGGTGTAGAGCTGGTTCATGTAGCTAACACACCCCTCTCTATCACTTGATGCTCTTTCCTTTCAAGAACTATCCAATCTCTCTACTTCCTATATCTATCTTTTATTTGGCTCTTTGTTTTTCTATGAGTTTCTCAAATAAGAGAAACTATATAATATTTAAGTTTGTTGTCAGAAAGAAAAAAGAGATAGGTGACAATTACTTTAGGCTTGATGATTCACCCACTATTAGGGTTATTTCTGCTCCTTTGCAAATACCACCTTCTCTTCTACTCTTTAACAATGTAAAAAATATCTTAAAAGTCAAATAGAAATAGGCCATAGGCTCTAGTTTGCTAACTCTCACTCTAGAGTTGCTTTGTTTTAGCATATGTTTAAACGATAAGAAAATAATGTGTAATTTCCAAAGCTTATTTTATAATCTTCTAAAACAGATCTATTTCAATCTTGTCTTTAGTTTAAGAGCAAATCCTGTAGTCCTAGACTCTAGTCTTTAACTTTTTAGGTGTGACATTCTGGAATTTTAATGGAAAATTCAATATGTTTACAAATCCCTTTTAATTTGACTGAACTTGAGCACAGAACTGTGTGTCTGTGGTGGTGGCCGCTGAAATACCTCAGCAGTTCCTCCAATCTCTTTCAGCTTTTGCTTTCTCCTTTGCTTCTTTGGAGTCTCTCCTCACACATGGAGTTGAGGAGCCAAGGATTCGAGGGGACGTTACCATGCACGACTTCCAAGACTTCCCCTGGTATGAATTTTCCCTTTCTCAGAGGGAAATCCTAGATTTAATTTCCCTCAGGCCAATAAGCAGGAGTATTCTGTTTAAGTTCTATATTCTAAAAATTGCAGAGACCAGAGAGGTCTTCAGGAGAAATGATATTATAAGCGCAGTGTGATTCTCTAATTTCAAGGATTAATTTATCTCCAATCTGCCTGCTCTTTAGTCTCTCCTGCAAGTTTTCAAATTGTTGTTTTTGGGGCTGGGGATTTAGCTCAGTGGCATAAGCGCCTGCCTTGCAAGCATGCAGTCGTGTGTTCGATCCCTGGTATCGATTAAAAAAAAATTGTTGTTTTTGGAATATTTTGTGCAGCACTTATAATTTTTTCTGAAGATGGATCTATCTGATATAAGGCATTCTGTTCCTACCTGGCTAGAAGTCTTAGCAATCACAACATTTGAAGTTCCATTAAAAAATTTCAAAGGAAAGCAACAGCTATGTACTCAAGGCAGTACTGCAAACATGGTAAGATCCTTGGTGGAAGGGTAGATCATGAATTTGAAAGAAAAGTGATGCCTCAGTGCAAATACAAGAAGTCCAGTTAGGACAATATTGCAACATCAATGATTCAGCTGACCAACATCAGGGCTAGAGGTGGTTCTAGGTAATTAAAGATGAATCTGAGCAATATTTAGGAATTACAATAGAATAAAATCAAAGACTGACTGACAATATCAGCAGTAAGGTCTATTATGTTTACTAAGGTTGTTTGTTTGTTTGTTTTTGGTTTTCTCCAGTAGCAAGAACAAACACTCTGTGAGACAGAACCAGATAGGAAGAAAAATAAAATTAGGGCAAAAAATGTGGGGGATTTGTTATTTTGTCACATGCACATTTACAGGGTGGCCTCATGGATAGGATGAATGCAAACCTTTATCTACTTCACTTTTAGAAAAAATTAAACAAGACTAGAAATCTCAACAATTGAAAATGATATATTGATCACTAGCATTTCACGTTATTACATTTTCCTTTAGTAGTTTGTGTTAAACCTGAAGAAGACAGAATTGAAACATTTATTTTCTAAGCTATATATTCTTTAATTGTCTAAAACAGATGATTAAATGATGAAATAAGTTTTGTCTGGTAGGAATTTTTGTATGTGACTGATTTTCTACCTTTTTTTCATCAGTAATATCTTTAAATATGTAATATGTAATGTATATTTTTAAAGCACCACATGTAAATTCCCCACGCCATCAGTAGATAATATTCCATGTTCCTTAATCAGCCTTCAGAATGGACATTAGCTGTGGTGATCCACTAAATTTTATTTGTTTGTTTATTTTTCTATAAAAATATAATCATTCCTTATACTTTTTAGAAAATATATGAGGCATACAGACTATGTATTTTAATTCTGTTTAATTCAAACCACTCGGGACTCAAACATTGCCCAATCTGTCCTTTTTTGGATTATGCTGAGTAGTTCAATATTTACACACAGATCCTTTATAGTGTGTTAAATGTGTGAATTTAGATTTCGTCTTACATGTTTAATCAGTCTATTTGACTCTTTAAAAATCTCCTAGCTCCATCCATCCCTCTCAGTTTCTCTGCCACTATCCTATCCAAGCCATCATTACCTTTCACACCTCCTACTCAGTCTCCTTTCTTCCTAGCTCACTCCTAATGCATCGATCATGCTGAACCAGTGACATCTTTTCTAAAGCGAGAAGTCCTCCAACGGCCTCTTCTTTAAGAAAAGAAATTCACTAGTGTACTACACAGCTTATAATTTTCCCTTCAGGCCGACTCCGACCCTTGAGTTTCGGATGCATCTTATTTCACTTTCTCCCCTTGAATTCCAGGGTCATAGCCTGTTTCCTTTTACTGTAACTGAATAGCACAGATGGAGTAATTTATAAATTTATAAGTAATTGTTAAGCTCACAGTTCTAGTGGCTGAAGTCCAAGGCATGGCACCACAGGCAAAGGTCCTATTGCACTATAATGTGAAGGCTGTCATGTGGTGAGACAGAGCGAGCAAGCTAGCTTGGCCTCTCTTCCTCTTCTCAAAAAACCATGACTGCCATTACGGGAACTGTCCACTGATCCCCTGATTTAATCCTTATTACCTCTCAAAGACTCCACCTCCTAATACCATCCATTTATAAATTTGGGGATTAAGTTTCCAACACATGAAACTTTAAAGCACACTTTCCACTGTAGTTTGGAGCCATTCTCAAGGTAGGGAACCATCCTAGTACACATATAAGCATGCTGTGGTTTGGCAGGGCACCATGCAATGTGGCAAATGTGATTAAAGCATCCTTAGAGAAAAAAAAAAAACTTGTTAGAAACACCTGAAGCAATGCTTTCTTTTGGTCTATTTGTTTGTTTTCAGTTTTTTAAGAGGGTCTCACTATGTAGTTCAGGCTGACTTTGAACTCACTATGTAGCCTAGGCTGGCCTTGAACTTGCAGCAGTCCTCCTGCTTCAGCCTCCAGAGTACTGGGATTATAGGTGTATACACAATGCCTGGCTAACAAATGTGTGTTAGAAGGGGTCTGAGTCTAATTTCTGCTTGAGTGTGCACTTAAAGAACTTCCTCCCTCCTAGTTGTACAGTGCTAAATTATTCATGGTTCCTCTGGTTAACACAGGAATGAGAAATCTTGACAGTGGAACTGAATCCAACATGTTTCTGTAACAAAACTGCAAACCAGTGAGTCTGACACAAAATACTCCAGGGATTAAGTAGACTTTAGACTTTAGTCATCAAACTTAATTCCAAGGTGGAAAAAATATATGTGTGCGTGTGTGTGTGTGTGCGTGTGTGTATAGCTTTGAAATGTCCTTTCTGAAGTATAAATCATACTTTTCTAGGTCAGGTGTTTTGCTGGAAATTCATGAGTAAATTCAATCATCACTGAACTCATTTGTTTTCTTAGTCTGCAATACAGAAACTGTGATTGTGGCAGTCTCTTTTCAAAGACCTAATAGCTAGCTATAGAATTGTGTATTGGCAAAGATATCTTCTCCAAGATATTGGGGAATAGGGTATAGGGAGAGACAGCTGACCAAGACTTGGAGTTGAGGTGAAGGTAACACATAACCAACACTTAATACTATGTGATGAGCCGCAAGAAGACATGTGGATCAAACCAGATAGCTGTGATACAGTGGATACCAGAAATTATTGAGCAATTTTTATTGGTGCCATTGCCCTTGAGCTCAGTTTCAACACATTTCTAAGGAGATAAATGTTCTTATCCAATTTCTTTTTTTCTCTATGGTGAGACTTTCTTCTGATGGGCCGAAGTTAAACCAATCATTCAGAACCCTGAATTCAGGCCTCATATATCAGAATATTATTCCAGTAATCACCATAAAATTTAAGATATTTTGCCTTTGTATACACTCTTCTAAACCCAGTGTGAAGTTTATGTTTACAGCACATTTCAGTTTGATGTACCTGCATTTCACATGTTTGGTAGCTACTTGTGACTTGTGGACTGTTGACAGATTAGAGTGGCTCAGATGACTTCCTAGAGCAAGTGTGATCTGACTCGTCTCTGCATCCTGCTGAATGCTCATTGCCTGTAGTAACCCAGACACAATCCCCCTATTCAGTCATTTTCTCATTCAATCACCCCCTTGTATTTGAACAAACATTTACTGAGCACCATGCATGAGCAAGAGTAGTAACTAAGGAGTGGTTGTTCATGTAATCAAGGTGGTAGTGGGGCAGGGAACCCACAAGTGTTTCCAGTTACACTCCAACTTGAAGGAATTGCAGTTCCATGGAGGAGAACCATCGCGGACTCCCTCCTCTCTCCAGTGCGCCTTCTCATATGGAATCTACTACACCAGGGTTACTGACAGGATCATGCTAGGTTCCCAGGGATGTGGCTGTACAAACAGACTTGAGGGACATTGAATCAGGAAAATAGACAAATTGCCACAGCATACTGAAGGAATGTTGGAGGACTTCCCTGAAAAGGTTTTCTCTGCATTTGGAGGAAAGAGAAGTTAGTCTGTTTAGAGAAAGACATTCTAAGTAAAGGACATAAAGAATGCAGTATGCAAAGTCACGGAAGGGAAAGAGGGACTCATATAATTGCTGCCTAGGGTGTGTGTATAGAGTCCTGGACTTTGATGATACAGTTTGAGAATAAGTTCTGATGAGTAATGTGTACTTTACTAAAATTTTTTCTCTTTTTTTTTAAGGAATTAACATCACTCATCTTTATTTATAATCAGTAGTTGCTCCATAGTCAATTCAAATGTCAGGAATATCCTCGCTTAGAATTGCGTCTGTCTGGCTTCTCTCCTACTCCCATCTCCTCTTCTAGACAACTGAATTTTAGACATTAATATGAACCAGTGGCTGAAAAAAATTCCCTCTGTCAACTGATTTATCTTGTTACTGACATGAATAATCAAGTTCAATTGGATTAAACAAGCTATAATACACTGTCAAAAGCGATTAACAATGTAAGAGCTGCAAGCCATAAAAACCTTTTTTGTGTATTTGAAGAGTTTTCCTCTTGAAGGGAGAAACTCAAACTAAAGGAAACAATGTGTTTCATTTACAAGCCCTGAGTCCTCCCTGGTCTTCTCATCAGCTCTGTGGTTTGACTTTTTTCCTCTGGAATTTAGGAGCATTGCTATCTACTCGATAATCTCTCAAGTACAATATGTGTGCCTGTGTTTTTTAATGGGATTAAATACATGGCTATGTCAAAGCGCATACATTATCCATATTTTCAGAAGGAAAAGATTGAAAGCACAATAAAGCCTGGGATGGGGGGCACTTAAAACTCCTTTCTGTCACTTGAGAGCATTATTTTGCCCACTTCTTAGGGTCAGGGTTGTATTTTCCCTGAATGAGTGTTACCACACATCCCTGAATTCGAGCACTTGCCCTTTTCCCACACACACAGGTATGTAGAGAGGTCATCTGCCGCAGTTGATGAGATGCCAATGATTCTTGGCACTATCGGGAGTATAACACATTGGCAAAACTAAAAAAATTATTCATGAGCTGTAAATGCATTTACTTTTGAGTGATCCTGGTGCCACTTTCAATTGGTTGAATGAAAAAATAATAATTTCCTTCTATTTAATAACTTTACCACAGTGTCAAGGGAAGCGAGATTACTTAGGCTTGCCTGCTGTATTTCTCAGTATACATACTGTCCTTTCTGAAATGATCAATCAAGCCAGAAAAACAAGATGAAACATATGTCTACACCACCACTTGCCCTATCCAAAGGACCTAATCAGCTCAGTCACGAGGTGACCCTGAGTTGAAGTAAAACAAAATGAAAACTGAAGGAAAGAAATGCAGCCTGGAGCTGAAGTTTCACAAAGTGCTCGATGGCAATCATATAAATAACAGCTCCTCCTTGCCTTCCAGGGTCTCTGAGAGGTTTCCTTTCTTGCGAAGTTTAGGCAGGAGAAGGTGATCTCCAGATTTAACTGAATCTTACTGTATGAGAGATTTAGCTAAATCCTTCAAGTTTAATCTTGATTTATGTTACAAAATAATGGCAAATCTCCAGTGGCAAGCTCTATGAATTCACCGCCAAGGATCCTTAAACAATACACGGAGATTTCTTGTGAGAAGATACCTTCATGCATTATTTGAGGGGGAAGCAGCTTGCTACTGTTCCCACATCATGTTCTGGAGCTGCTCCAGATCGCAATAAACTTTTTCAAATGGCTGTTTATATCCCCTACTTTAGTGAGCAGTGGGGAGGTGGGATTCCCCTACGTGACCTCCTATCTTTCCTACCCAGAAAGGTCTTATGAACAAAACAAAAGGATACTTGTGATCATTAAAATTGTATTTTGTAATGAAAACTATATAGAGTTCAGAGTACTTTCACTTAGGCATAATTATAAAATTGAAGTAAACATTTTTAGATTTCTGCCAAAATTTTTCCCTTTTTTCCCAATAGTTAGCCAGGTGTTAGCAAACTCTCTGCTTTGCTTTGTTTTGCTTTTTCCTCATTTACTCTAATCTGTGTGACTTTTGCTGTCCCCAACTGACCTCTACTAGATGGTTATTATTATTATTATTTTGTATGCTTGTGTTTGTTAGCAGGAGCAAAACAATTCTTGGTCATTGAATGATTTCATTTACAGTCTTTGTCAAGTATTTTGATAGATTCCCCACACTTTGACCTATGCACCCCTCCATGACTTCCTTCCTTATTTGACTAGATCTATTGCTTTTTGCTTTTCTTGGGAATCATCCATTGCTATCTCTTATTCTGTCTGCTCTGCCCACATTCTCCTTAAAACTGGGAGAAATTGTTACAATTCTGGTCTTGTTTGAAGGAACAGTAACAATCAGATGGAACGTGAGTTAAAAAAAAATACATTCTTTCTTGGTAGGAAGATGAATGCTAAGGTATTTCCTGTGGAAACATTGCTGAATTTCCTCTGTGGCTGCAGTGAGATTAGAGGTACTAATCTATACAAAGCATGTGTGGTATCCCAGTGTCACAAATTGTTTTAGAAAACATTTGGAAATAATCCGCAAGTACACTTAAAACAGAAGAAATAACTTTAGTAGACTTATCTAATCTTGAAGAAGATATAGATGATGAAAAATAAAAATATTCAATAGTTAATCAATGAAGAAGCATTGAACATCTAATTACAATCTGATGGCCTGTATATATTCTATTAAGAAAGACATCCACAAAGAATATCACTTTTGCTGTCTATAAATCGCTGTTTGTGATGTAATTATACATCACATGCAATTATACAACACACTTCAAAACACATATTGTGCAGATTCTCTCAGATAAAGAAGTTCTAGCATAGAAGCCATTTGAACACTTGGTAGCACTGGTAGATTTTGATGATAAATTATAAGCAAATATTGGGTGCATATGAACGGATGTTTCAGTTTAATTAAATTTGACAGCCTTCTGTCTCACTTCTGATGCCTGAACTTCTTTGTCTTAGGGCATTTGCACAGGAAAACTTGTAACTGTAAAGTTTTTGTTTTGCTTTTTTGTCCCATGAAATGTAAATCCTTTATAATTGTTCTTGCCAGTTTTACAACTCAGAGCCATCTTTCACCAAGACCTGGGTCTAGCCCTTTGAAATGTAATCTTCCAGGACTTTAGTGCTGACTCTTGTCTACCAGTTTCCCAGGGAAGTAGGAGCCTAACTTTGATGGGCATTAATTAGCCAAACCAGATGACTTAATCACAAAGAAAAGTATTTGCAAACTCAATGTGCTTTCACACATCCATTCCATTGATCAACCTGTCCCAAACACCGAGAAGCTCTGGTACTCTTCGATTTGATCATCGCACCCCCAAAATTTTCTTCCACATTGTTTCTGTAGAGTTGAATTCAGGCTGAGTTCTTGACTCTTTCTGGCATTTTAATAGCCAGGAATAAATTTTCCTTGTTTTTTTTTGCTTTGTTCAGAATGTTTTTTGCTTTGATAATAGGAATACTCAGCTCTATATAGCTTAAGTAAATCTCTAGCTAGAAAGCCACTTGCATTGTGAATTAGGAAGAAACTGTTCAAAAGAAAAGACAAACTGTGATGGGGGAAAGGCAAAAGGAAAAAAAGGAAAAAGAAAAATATACAGAAGATTGTTAAAATAGTTATACAGTTAGTTTCTCTTGTTTCATTGAAAAGTTTGTGTTAATGTTATTTGGACAAGATCCCATACCTGTATCTTGTATTCTGAATAACTACTAGGAAGACAACAATACACAATGTATTATTATAACTTTCCCACTAACCTGTTTTGAAACTGTTTTATTGTTATTTTAATTTTTTCTCTTTAAAATAAAAAAATCTGAAAGCCACTTGCAGAAAAAAAAATCAAACTTTAACATCTCCTAATATTGGTCTCACATGGGTACAAGTTTAGAGATGCACTCTGGGGTGTTTATTGTATGAGATCACACATTGCTACTTTAATATCTTTTAGACATTATATTGTCCTCCTATGCCCCTTTCATATTTTATCTTTCTCCATAACATGTTAAATATGCAGCCAGACATGCTGCATATTTAACCTATATATGTGTTATTGTCTGTTTTCTCTGCTTAGAATGAAGCTCTGTGAGAGCAAGGGTTTTATGTGCCTGTTCTTCACTAGATCTTCATTGCCTGGTTCATGGAAAACTTGCTTAATAACTTTCTGTTGAATAAAATAATGGATTAACTATTAATATTTTTGGTATTGCTATTATTAGCATTAGGCTTTGCTTTGTTTATCTAGAAATTCTAAAAGCTAACACAAGTTCAGGTCAGAATATCACAGACTGCTCTCCAGTGACCTCCTTCTAAAATTATTTTATATAATTATACTCTGGTGTGTTGTCATCAGTCTATACTGAGGAAGAAAAATATGTATCTCTAGAGTACACTCAGATTCTGTTGATGACTTTTATAATGATTTCTCTGTGCTGATAAATGTTGAAATTTCTCTTTACTATCAGTTTCAGTGTTACTTGGGCAATTGATTAATTTTCAAATGATGGATGCTTGAAATCCAGCAGTTGATGGTGTTTCCTTCTCACTGACTTCCAGAAACAAGAAAATAAAGTGTATGGTGCACACTAGCAAGGGAAGCATTTGTGCCATTCCCAGATCTTATCCCTAGCTCTATCTGCTTTGCAACTTTTATTTTCCTTTTGCTTTATTTTTGCTGATTATTTTAAATTCATGTAATATTATAGCTTAGTGTCTTCAAGCATCTCCTTATGACCCTTTTTGGAGTTGTAAAAAATTGATATGAGTTTTTTTTTAAAAATTTTATTTAAAGAGAAACAAAAGCATGTAAAGGATAGAGATAATACAGAATTCCAAAAAAAAGATAAAGAATAAGAAATCACTAGTTAATAAATTGCATATTATCCTCTTAGAAATAGTTGTTCAAGTTACAAAATTAAAGCATACAAAGTAGACAGTCAAACAGTGAGAGTGTAAACAGCTACACATGCATGAATCTCTATGTGTATTTCTATCCTTTCTGTATTAGAGAGAAAAACAAAACTTAGCAAGACAAAACAGAACAAATTCCTATAAAAACATGAAACCAAAAAGTCATATAAAACCACAGTACAAGGTGATCTACAATGACTACTGTGTTGTTTCTTATTATCTTCAATAGAATGTCTATATCATCAGGCATAATTGAGTATAACAGTATAATTGAGTATAGCAGTTAATAACAATATTAGTAAAATAAAACATTGTAGACAGTATAAAGCTTCAAAGGCAGGTAATAATCAAACCAGAGTGGATATTCTAGTGGATCTTGTCATCTTAAGTGCGGTTGCCTATACTCTCAGACTTGATACTATCAATCATAACAGCTTTGAATAAAATCTATCAATACAAAACAGCGATCCAACAAACCAGATTCGATTACAATCAATCATGGTAAAACAGTGTAGGTTTTACAGAGCTTTAGATTAAGTTAATAGGAAATTAAGGATGATTACTATACTATATCCTGTTATTTTCAGGATTACTATCTGTGCCCTCAAATCTAGTACAGGTAGAATGACTGGAACAGAATATAATACATCTAAGCAGAGTAGTGTGAGTAATGTGTGTTTTAAATCCTGGTGCACTATCAACAATATAGCGTATCAAGGCCATCTATGTTAGAGTTTCTAGTTATCCTTCTCTGCCTCATTTCTGCTATGCTACTTTTCTGCCTTTGTTTAGTTTTCTCCTTCATTCTACTGCCTGCCCTACTCATTGAGGCCTTTCTGCCACTGTTTCTAAAATCCTGGTATTTTTTTTCTCTCTCTAGACTGTCCTTCAGTATTCTTTGTAGGGTTGGATTGGTGGTCACAAACTCCCCCAGTTCCTCTTTGTCATGGAAGCATCTTATTTCTCCATTAATTTCTAGTGACAGTTTTGCAGGGTACATCAATCTGGGCTGGAGGCCACCTTCAGGACTTTGAAGACTTCACTCCAAGCTCTTCTTGATCTGATGGTCTGTGTCGAGAAGTCAGCCATGATTCTGATGGGCTTACCTTTATAGGTAATCTGTTTCTTTTCTCTGATGGCTTTTAATATTCTGTTTTTATATTGAATTTCTGGTATCTTGATTATTATATGTCTTGGTGTAGCTCTGTTTTGGTTGTAGGTGGCTAGAGTTCTGTATGCCTCACACAACCGAATGTCATTCTCTTTTCCCATGCTTCGGAAGTTTTCCTTAATTATTTCTGTGAGTAGCCTTTGTAATTCACCTGTATGTATTCCTGCTTCTTTGTTCACATTTCTTATTTTAAATTGTAGATTCTCTTGTCATCTTCTAGCCTTTGTATTGTTACTGCCTGTTTCCTTGTTATTTTTAAGAGAGCTTTCCTTTCATGATCACACATTGCAAACTTATCCTCAAGTTTTGATAGTCTATCCTTAGTTTCTTTTAAGGAGTTTTGCCAGCTTTCAATAGAGTTTTTAATTTCCTGGTAATATCTTTGAATCTGCTTCATGTATTCTATATTTTCTTTATATTCTTTATCGAATGTTCCTTTTTTTGTGTTCCTCCCTTCTTTTGTCTGTATCATCCTGAGAGCCTTTCTTTTATTACTCTACTCATATCCTGCTTTACCTGATTTAATATTTCAGATTTGAGCTCGTCTACAAGGTCTGGAAGATATCTCTTCATATCCATTGAAGCCATGTCTGATGTTGTGTGTTTGCCACCCTCAGGCTCCCTTGTTTTTCCTTCTCCTGGATCAGGGCTCTCAGGGTTCTGGGCTGGGGGCCTCCTCCTGCCTTTCTCTCCTGTCATGGCCCTGGCTTCCTCCAAACGGGTTACAGTGCAGGTCCCAGCCCCTTCATGTTCCTCTGAAGCAGGTTGGCAAGGGAATTCAGCCCTTTCCCGCCTGCTCTTGCCACTGAGGTGTAAGCAGGCTGTGTATGCCTGCCCCTCCCCACCGGGCCAGCCAAACTTCAGGGGCCTTCACCCCAGTGCATGCTAGGTACAGTGAATCGATTTGGGACAGTTCATTGGGTCCCAGCCAGGGGCGCAGCCCAGTCCCAGCAAATCCCACGAATCTGCTCTGGGTAGGGAGCAACCAACCGAAGTCACTGTCACTCCCAGTTTAGGCTCCTCCTGCCCGATTCCAACATGTTGCCTACCTGGTCGCGCCCTTCCCGTGGTGGGGGGGTCCTCACTCCCAGCACTGAACATGGATCAATCAAGGTTCCTCCACTGGCTCCGCTCTCCATTGGGCTTACCAACCCCTGGCTTCAGCACTGCCGTTCCTCCTGTGAGTGGCGGCAGGAACGAGTTTGGGTGGCTCTGCCTGCCAGCACGGATTCAAGCTGGTGCAATCTTGGCGGGTCATTGAGAAAACACTGTGTCCCTTTAGTTTTTAGCTGTTTCAGTTGTGGTCCCGAAGTATTTGACGAGTTTTTTAAGTTTTAGTTTCTTCCTGTGTCAAGAGGATCCATCTCCCTCTGTCTGGGTCTCTCCAGGGTGTTTTATTCTGGCATATGAATTGTTTCTCCCAGGAGGCTTTGTATTCTGTTGATCACTGATCGCCCATCTTGTCTTCTCTCTTGATACGAGTTTTAAGAAAATTAAAAATTAGTAAGCCCCATGTTAAAATTACTCTTATTAGATAGTGATAATGATTTAGTTTTTATTAATGCTTTCCTAAAACATGATATTCAATGAAATCAGCCAGAAACAGAAAGATAGAGGCCATATGTGTTCACTTATATGTGAAAATTTAAAAGTTAACTCATAGACTTCTACAATAAAATAGTAGTTAGCAGAGAATGAGAGTGGTGTAAGGAAGGGAAGAATGGAGAAAAAACAGTTAATGGACAGCAAGGGTGGAATTAGAGAGCAAGAATGACTTCAATGTCCTGTAGCCTAGTAGAGTAACTATACATTTTTGTGTGTGTGTGTTTGAGGCAAGGTCTTAGTATGTAGTTCAGGTTGACCTTGAACTCACTTTGTGGCCCAGGCTGGTTTTGAATTTGCAATAATCCTCCTGCCTCAGCTTTCCCAGTGCTGGGATTATAGGCATGCAACACCATGCCCAGCTGGATAACTATATTTTAGAACAATTAATTAACTGTTTCAAAATGGCCATCAGAGGGATTTTTGAGTGTTCCCAACACAAAGACACTATAAATATTTGAGGTGTTAGATAAACCATTTGCTCTTATCTGGTCATTACAAATCTATACATGTGTTAAAATCTTACATTGTAGCCCATAAATATACATAATTACTATGCATTGATTACATTTTTTAAAATGTTTTGCTACATATGACTGATTCAGTTCTTACAAAAGTCATGTGAGGAATAAAATTAATTATAAATCCATGGTTCTTGGGGAAACTGAGGTGTAGAATGGTCATGTGACATCCAAATTTTAATGGCTAGATAAATTTTGAAAGTTAGAGAGATTCTAAACCTTCTTCATTTCTCCAAAGTTCTTATCTCTGGTTAACCTTCCTTTATTTGGTCTATGTTCACTAATTAGTTAAACAGTTATCACCTTAATTCTGGCCTGGCAGTATTTCTACTGGGTAATATGTGGCAGCATTCTTGCCAATGGAATTACAGCACTTGTGTGTATTTAACTTAGAGACAGACTTAGAGGCCCTGGTCTTTGGAATCAGACTGTTCAGATCGATTATTAGCTGCAGAACTTGTGAAAGATGCTTAACATTTCTGTGCCCTAGTCCCTCGACTATAAAAAAACAGAAATGATAATGCTAAGAATATGACATTGGGTTATTTTGAGAATCCAGAGAAAGAGAAAGGTAATACACTTAAAGTTCCTAGAACAGTACTAGGCATGTAACAAGCACAAACTAATTGTTAAGTGTTTTCTTAACCCAGATCCTAGTGAAATGAACTCAAAGATAAGTGAATGTGCTACAGTATGAGACTTGTGTGGGATTGTGTTTCCAGGGCAGCAAAAGAAACAAAGGGGCACCAAAAACAAAACAAAACAAAACAAAAGAACCAGAGATAGGCATAGAGGAAAAGTAAATGCAATGTAGTATTGTTTTGTTTGATTTTGTTTTTTGAAGTGTGTCTCGCTATATTGCCCTGTCTTTGACTAGACTCAAGCAATCCTACCACATAGCTGCCACATAGCTGGCGCTATAGGCATATGCCACTGTGCCCGGATGATAGCACGTTTCTGAAAGGGACACAGTGTAATGTGAAGATAAGAGTCAGCCGTATGGGAGGTCATCCAGTTATGTGTGGCCACTTCGTCCAGGGGCATACCACTGAAGGGAGGAAGGATGAAAGGTGGCTTTGTTTGACTCTTTCTATCTTGACTTTCTCACTCATCAAAGTTCAGTCTGTGAGATTTAATTCTTCTGCACTTCTGTCAAATTGGGTTCAAACCCTGTGTCACAGAATCTTGTCAAAGTTCAGGGTTATGAGGGACCAGAGCCTTTATAAGTCTGGTTGACTGGAATGTGCATCAGAACTGCAAATTCATGCATGCTTGGTAAAATGGACATAGAATGTGAACCTGGCCTTCATTCTAGAACAGGCTGAAGGAACTACTGACGGTAAGAGATGGGATGCTGAGGAAGCTGAAATTCTTCATCGAGGAGTTGCCTGTCCAAAGATAAATGAGGTCAAGAGATTGTGGGAAAAGGCATAAATCCCTATTGCTGCTATTATCTCCTAAAATCTTCCTATAGCAGACTCAGATACAGGTGGCCTGCCACAAAGGAGCTCACCACGTGGCTATGATGAATTCCATTAACGTGAGGCCTCCAGCTCTTAATTCCTTCACGATACTCAGCTTTCAGGCCAAGGGCACACCCTTCTTGAAGTTCTGTGGAAAATCACTAAGCAAGGTGATGGAGGCCAAAGCTACAGGCATCTCAGAATGGCTCTGGGTAATAAAAGAGCATGGTGAGTGCAAGGACCCAGCTATTGTCAACAAGTTTGTGGATATACTAATGAATAAATCTTGCTCTGGAGCTCCCCTCTGGCCTGAGAGAGATGGAAGGCTATCCCTGCCCAATCCTGCCTTGTTTCTTTTCATTTGACTCCTCAATAATGATAAATACACCTTTTAATTTCCTTACTGTATGTTGGGATCTGCTTCCCAAGAAACCCAGTCCCATTAGTTCCTTCAAATAAATACTATAAAGACTAAATATGAAAAAAAAAAGAAAATATGTCTCAGGCAAAGAGAAACTCTCCAGGAAATTTCTAATAATAAATAAAGATAAAGTTATCAAAGGGATTTTCATTATACAAAAGGACCAACCATAGGCTCTTATTAAGAGTACATTCACAATTATGCCACAATTAATTTCAAAAGTTAGAAGACACTTTTAGTTTTCTTTTAGTACAAATCTTTTTACTAATCCTATGCTACTACCCCTTTTTTCTAGATGAAGAAACCAAGAAAGTTACCAAAGATCCTACAGAGGCAGGATTCAAATCTAAGAGAGAATAGAAAGCTGCTCACATTTATAGCACCTCTTTACAGTAACAGCTCACATATCTCAGGGCTGTACATGCACCAGGCTGACCACATGGACTATTTTGTTCATTTCCCACATCATTCTATTACTGCAAGCACAATGTCATCTTTTTTTTTACTGATAAAATAATTGAAGTCAAGTGTGTTTGTGTTGCTTGGAAAGGTTAAACCTAATGAGTAGAAGAATTGAGATTTAGAACCAAGCACACTGATTTCAGAGCATATCTCAATGATTAGATTTAAATACAGTTTGACCATACCATGCAGTAATCCAGTTCACACAGATATATGATGAGAGCATTACCAGTTATATCCACGTTAAACTCATCCGCGGTAAACTGGAGAACTACTTAGTGTCAGTGTTGCTAAAGGACATATTTTAATTCTTAAGCTTTAGTCTGTAGTTAATGTTTACATGGTGAGAGCCTATCAATCAACATTATTTGCCTATTAAACTTGTCCTCTCCTTTTATAGAAATTCAAGTTTAGTATGTGGTAAACCCCAGAAAGCTGTGTATGCTTTGATGTGCTGTGAGACCTCCAGGTGTTCAAATGAGGAATGACAGATTGGTTTTAACTTTCCACTGAAATACTTAACTAGGACCAACTTTTGGGCTGAGCCTTTCCTCTTTGGATCCACCAGAGAAGACAGAATGTCTGCCTACTTTCCATTCTACCAAACCTCACTTTCATGCCTCTGGGCCATTCCTCAAGCTGTTCTCTCCAAATAGAATTCCCTGTTCCTCTTTTGCTCTCTGCCCAAATCCTTCAAATCCGTGAAGATCTGCTTTAGCCCTCACTTTCTCTGTGAAAACTCCTCAACCCTTTTCCTATGTGCAACTACTAACCATACGCTTTGACTAAGTGAGTGCTCTTTAATAATTCTTCCCTAAAACTCTCCATTATGTACGTGGTGTATACACATCCTATAGTTCATGCCATATGCATACATATATGCATATCTTATTTCTTTGAAGGCCAGGGCCATATATTTGGATCATTCTTGAAGTCGCTGTGCCTAGCACAGTATCTTTCATGCACAGGTGTCTAATAAGATTGTAACAGGACTGTAAGTTTCAATAGACCTGTCAAGAAGAATTTGCTATTCACAAAGCTATCTGGAATAAATGTGAGAGCAGGAACTATGTCCATCTTATTTTAAAACAGCATCTCCAGCATCTAGCATGACATCTCATAGGTGGTAAGTTGCCGAGGCAACATTGTGAGACCATTTATTCTTATGGCGAATAGCGGCACAATGCATTCTCCCCCCTACATAGTACTACAATGAAAATGCTTGTATTTTGCAAAATTGCATTCCCTTGTCAAATAATGGAAAATAATTCCTAGTCAAAATAGGGAGTTGGTCTATCAATGTTTTTATAAATTTCATCTTTCAGACGCTCCATGATATAATTTGGCAACAACCAAGATCCTGTGACTTTCTCACTTTCCCAACCTTTATGACTCATATTACAGCAAATAGTAAAATGGTGCTCTTATAAATCATGTCTTTATGTGATCACTGAAGAATACCCTGATGAGCTAATGGGCCAGGTGTACTGTGCCTAACTCAAATACCTCTTTGTTTGGCAGTGCCTCAATCTCTGCATTTAAATCTAACATGATTTGGCCAGGCTTCCACACCTGGGGGGTTCTTTCATGTTTCTGAATGCAAATACAACACCCACACTTACCCAGCCTTCTCCAGTCTGCACTTCATGATGCAGTTGATGCTGAGTTTACCATGACACTTCCTTTTTCCCCTGAGGGTCTTTGTGTATCCTGCGGTCAACTCAGTGCTAGGCAATTATTGAAGAAATAGGCCATAAATCAGTCTTGAGAATGGATGTGATAGTTTGATTGAAATACAAATGGTGGTAGAGCCCAAGAAATAAAAGGTGGAAATTTGCCAGAAATCAATTCAAAGACATAGCCAGAGGTTTTCAACACCATGCTCACTTAGAACAGGTTTTAATTTCAACAAAACATAAAGTTTTTACCTTTATAAAGAAATTTTCTACATGAATGTTTGTAGCAGTATTATTCATGATAGCCAAAAGGTAGAAACTGCCCAAAGGCATATTAACTGATTACTGAATAAACAAAATGTGGTCTATCCATATAAAGGAGTGGTATCAGACTGGTAAAAGGAGTGCTTTATTGATACATGCCACAACAGTGATGGATCTTGGGAACGTGGTAAGTGAAGGAGGTCAGTCACGCAATACTACGTATCATGACTCCATTAATACAAAATGTGCACAATAGGTAAATCAAAAGAAACAAGAAACTAGATTAGTGCTCTGGAGAATCAATAGGATACTGATAGCTAAGAAATACAGATATATATATAGAGATAATGGAAATGTTCTAAAGTTAACTGGGGTGATGGATGCTGTGAACCATGGAATTGGGTACATTAAATGGGTGACTTGTGTGATGCTTTACTGTACTAGGTCAGACCTAGAGAACCATGGACTAGAGAGATTAAACCATGACTTATTTCCTCACATTTCTGGATGCTGGAACTTTTAAATCAAGGTGCTGCCAGGGTTAGATCCTTCAGAGGGCCGTGAAGGAAGTATTTGTTCCAGGCTTCTCCCCTTGGCTTGTTGATGTTGATGCTCTGTAGGTGTCTTCACGCTCTCTTTTCTCTGTATACATGTATCCAAATTTTTCCCTCTCATGAAGACTCCAGCTATTGGATTAAGGTCAACATAGTGACCTCACTGTATCATAATTATCTCTGTAAAGATCCTATCTTCAAAGTTACTTACATTTTGAGTTATTGGAAACTTCAGTTATTGAAGTTGATGCTGGGGGTTAATTCACCCTAGAGCCCATACATGTGAGTTATACTTCAGCAAAAATGTCCTCTAGAATTTTCCTTATATAGAATTTACAGACTAAGGGGTAGTGAGAGGAGAGACACCAATTTTATTTCTTTCTTTTTGCAATTTTACTTATTTTTTATTAGTACCTGTTTGTAGTATACGTGATTATATTTATCATAAGGAGTTGGTATATGTACATAACATAATTTAATTCTTTTTTCTTTTTTTTTGTATCGGAAATTGAACTCATGACTGCATGCTTCCTGGGCGAGCCCTGTGCCACTAAGCCACATCCCTGGCCCTTATTTCTATTTCACTCCCTAACCCTCCTGTTCTTCTCTGCTCCTTCTAACTCTTGGCCCCCTCCCTATTTATTAAAACTCTATTTTCATTTCTTTTTCTTCAATCACTTATTAAAATTCCCATTTCCCTTTGCTCTCCCCTCCATCTCTTATTCCCTGCACACTTTTGAGAAAAAT
The DNA here is from genome assembly GCA_004027455.1 of Hydrochoerus hydrochaeris. Taxonomy (NCBI): domain Eukaryota; kingdom Metazoa; phylum Chordata; class Mammalia; order Rodentia; family Hydrochaeridae; genus Hydrochoerus; species Hydrochoerus hydrochaeris. Next base: position 129,327 of record PVLA01002824.1, read on the forward strand.
CTATTTCCCTACTTCCTATTATTTATCTTTCATTTTGCTTTTCATTTGTACTTTGGGTTTCTCATGTAAGAGAAGCCATGTAATATTTAAACTTCTATGCCTAATTTATTCCACTTAATATTGTGGTTTCAAGATACATCCATTTACTTTCATCTCTTTTTTTATTTTCCCTGGTACTGGGGATCCAATTCATGACCTCATACTTTCTAGGAAGGTGTTTGGGCCGCTGAGCTAAATCCCCAGCTCCTCCATTGACTTACAAATGCCTCAAGTTTATCCTCTTTATGAGCACATTTTCTTTATCCATTCATCTGCTACTGGACATGTGGGCTGGTTCCAAGATTTAGTTTTTATGAATTGTATTGCTATACAAATGGGTGTACATGTATCACTGTGATATGATTCCTTTTACTCTTTCAGTAAGATATTGAGAAGGGTCAAATGGAATTTCTATTTTTAGTTTTTTGAGGAATCTATATACTGATTTCCTCAGTGGTTGTACTAGTTTGCATTCCCAGAAACAACATAGAAGGATTGCCTTTTCCTTGCAGCCTTCCCAGCATTTGTATTTGTTTGATATCTTCATGATAGTCATTCTTTCTAGAGTAACATGGTATGTCAGTATCACTTTAATTTGTATTTCTCTAATGGTCAGCAGTGTTGAGCATTTTTTTTCATGTATTTGTTGGCCGCTTTTACTCTTTCTGAAAGTGACTATTCATTTGGGTTATCCATGTTTTGATTGAGTCTTTTATTATGGGAGGTGTGTCTAAATTTCTTTAGTTAGTTCTTTGATAAAAGTGCCAAAAATACACTGGAAGAAAGATAGTCTCTTTAAAAAATGATGCTGGAAAAACTGGTTATCCATATGCATAAGATTGAGTCTAGACATATTTATGTGTATATCTATATATCTGTATGTATATTCATGTAAATATCTTACAATCTACTAACATAAAATCAAAATGTATCAAAAACCTAGGCGTTAAAACAGAAACACTTTGCTAGCAGATAAAATAGGTAAAATTCTTGGAAACATAGACATAAGCAAGGACTATCTCAACAGAAACCAAGGACAAAAAATAATACCAAGAACCAACAAATAGAATTGTATCAAATTAAAAAGCTTCCGCATAGCCAAAGAACCAACCAACGAAGGGAAGAGACAGCCTACAGAATAGAGAAAAGTTTTTGTCCCTCAGACAGAAGATTAATATCTAGAATAAACAAAGAATTCAAAAAAGTTAAGACAAAAGTCTTTTGATGCCTCTGTGATTAGTCTGAGATCATTCTATACCGATGTCCACAAGTGTGCAAATATAGAAATCCAATATTAATAATCTAAAGTTTATAAAATAGGTCCTATAATTTAATCCAATAACTGGCAAGCTTCTTTTGGCCTTCATAGCATTCCTACAATTTTGTAATTTGTGTCAAAGCCATACAGACACATTACGATTTGCCATAGTCTCTGCCATCTCTTGTTACACGAATGGCATGCTCCACCCTTTGCTAACTCAAACATTTGGGCTTAAGGTCTTAGCATATCACACCAACAGGCCACAATCTCTCTTGATACCTGTAACATGTAGCACTATATTATTATAAAAAGTTGTTTATGACTTCCTGATTAAAAGTCAGCACTGCAGAGGGACACTCGCGGGAGATTTTGGAGTCAAGCTTATTTCATTGGTTAAATTTCTTTTACACACAATGCTTTTCTGGATTTTGTGAAATACTTACAAATATAGGCAAGATCTAAATATGTGATCAATGCAACTTATTTGTAAGTTTCAAGATTTTTAACATAGAAAACCAGTAACTAAATTATATACACAAACCAATAGTGTAGGATGATACCAATATCTATCTACTTATATATAGAGAATTATTTATATATAGCTACATATATGTTATATGTGTTATACATGTTGTATATATCATATATATGTTATATATATATCATAATATATATATATAGCTACATAATTTGGATATACTACAGGATTCAAGATAGTTTTGTATAATAAAAGACAAAATCACCTAGAATTCTGTTTTAGTCACTTTTCTTATTGCTGAAACAAAATATTCAAAATCCAAAATTAAAGGAAGAAAGGTTTATTTGGCTCATAGTTTATAAAGATTTCAGTCTTCGATGGGCTGGTTCCAAAGAAGAGTGGACTGGCAGAGGGAAAACCATTCATAGTTGCAGAAGACAGTGAAAGGAAGCAAGCAAGTGAAAGATAAGACTTTTTCTGTTTTTTATATTCTACACAGGCTAACTTTCCTTAGGCAGGTGTAGTACTCACACCCTTAATCCTAAACAGAACTGTGCCAAACCAATCAGTGAACTGATTTACTAAACACAAGCCCTTAATCCCAGCATCACACGCTAGATTTAGTCACCTCTAAAAAAAAAAAAGCCCCATGACTGCATGAGGCTTTGGGGGACATTTTGACACAAACCATAACAAAGATTGTTAAAACAGATCCCTGGACTCTATCTGTAGAGTCTCTTATTTAGTAGATTTGGGATGAGACCCAAGAATTTACATTCTGAGGAAGTTTTCAGGAGACGCTAAGGCTTCCAAGCCAGAGATTGTGCTTTGAGAATTATTAACCTAAACAATGAATGTAAGCCTTGTCTCTAGACACACCTTGCACTATTGTTTTTTTTTTTTTTAATTCTGAGGAGGAATTCCACCCAGATTATAAGTGTTCAGCCCTTTGGTTTGTGAGACAAGTGAATCAGTTCATAAAAGATAAAAGAAAGGTGTGGATAGGAAACTAACATTCTACTTGAGCAGGGAGAATGGAGTTTTAAAAGAAATCGTTTCTTGTGAGTATCATCGCATTTTCTATTTATTTTCTTTATGATATTGTATTTTGATACTGCTAAATTCAAAAGTTTAAACAAATGACTAGTATTTCTTAAACTTCTATGCTTGAAGTTATGAACAGCAAACGAATTACAAATAAGCCAGATTTGTAAAATACATGAGGCTCGACAGGGCTCATGAAAATAGAAGAAAAAATGTTTAAGAAGAAATGGAATAACATTTGTTTATTGTTCTTAGAAACCAGGTCTTATTTTATGACAGAATAAAATATCATTTTATCAACTGGGTTAATTTCAAAATTCTTTCTTTGAATATGTGGCAATGTCTCCTGGGGTTTTCTTTCTATATCTAATGAGCTAATGATAATTAGTATTGCTATTAAGTACATATTTTTACATGGATGCTTTAAATATATTCACTAATTTGACCCTAACAATAGTCATATCAGATATTATTGTCTATTAATATTATCCATTATTATGTTTCACAGAAATTAACGCTTATAGAATGTTAAACATTTTCCCATGGTCACTTCCTAATTTGACTTGCTCCAGAGCCTGGGTTTTCAATAATTTTCAAAGCTTCTTTCACCTGACTTAAAAAACCTCATGTCAGAGATTCATAGCAAGATACTGATTGAGGCATGAGAATAGTAAAACAAAATAATGATTCTTGAGCTTCCTAAAGATTCATATGTGCTAAAGGTAGTATTAAATATTGATGTTGTTTTAGGTAGCCTAAAAATTGGGGGGAAAACTAACATAACTTGTATATTTTTATTAATTTTGTGTAATTTAAAAACCTATATATTGTTGCCTTGCCCATATTTGAGAGCAAAAAGTGCTAAGAACTATGGGGAACACATTAATATACTCCAAAAGAAAAGACTTTATGACTAAATTTTCACAACAGGATAAACTTATGGGAGCCTTAGTCCTCAGCTATAATCTGTATGTTTCATTTCTGCTCATACATTCAACTTTCTACTTTCTCTTGCATAGCTCCTGACTTTTGGATAGATAAATGCTCACAATGTCTTAAGACTTAGAAAACTCAGTGATACTTTCCCTGTAAGATTCAACCATAGGCCTGCTGAAGATCATGCCTACTCCCAGTTAACAATGCAAGAAGAATATGTTATTGTTATGAAACTTACACATGAGCAGACCATATCCTATCCTTTTAATGATACACTCCAGTAGTTAATTCATACAGATTTATAAAAGAAATGAGAAAATACTCATACTCACTTCCTTTTTAGTGGATATAACATGTAAGTTCATCTGGCACCTGGGTTGGTTTTTTTGCCAGGTGATTCTGCTTACACATTAAATTCCAGCTTTCTAGTTGCTCGGTTCAAAGACACTGGAGTCTAGATTGATCTACTCTCAGTCTCTGTCTCCCCATAACCTATCCACCAGTAAATGCTGTCAGCTTTATTTGCAAACTATATTTGAACTTTGACCATTTCTCTGAACTCCCACTATTTCTCCTCTAGCCCAAGGAACTGTTTTCTTTCATTTGGATTTTTGCAATGACCTCTTGACTTGATTCTCTTCCTCTGTCTTTGCTAGTCCACAGTTGGTTTCATCAAAGCACCTCAAGTGATTGTAACTGAATAATCATAAAATACGTAGCATATTTAAAAAGTCACTATTATATCCCCAAATATCCATTGGTTCTCCACTGCTAGTCAGTGTAAAAGAGAAAATCCTTGTAATGGCACATGATGTCCTGTATCAGGGCCCAGTTTCCCTCTTTGAGTCATCTCTAGACTGGACTGGCCACCCCTGATCTGCACGGGACCTTTGTTCTTACCTTCTCCAAGTTCTGGACCAAAGCCCTACTTCTTTTCCGTACAGTCTTCTTTGATTACCCAGTTTAACACTGCCCGCCTCTCTTCCACTCTTCTTCCTCATTGCTTTCCATTGTCTTCTATTTTTGCAAACTGTATTGTTTCATGAACTTTTCTCCATCTTCTTCTTTCATGTGGAATGTTGGCTTCATGACCACAGGGTTTTTGGTTTGTTGATATTCATTATTATGCCTACAGTGCCTGGACTAGTGAGAGCATAGGTGCTCTCAACAAATCTTTGTGAATATGAATGCCTTGCAGACAAGAATTAAATCTGACTACAATTAAGATACTTTCAGTGAATACAGGACTTATTTTGGAATGGAATTAGAGATTAAAGCTACCTTTTTCTCCTCCCCTGGATTAGCCAGGAAATTTGACCAAATATGGTAAGGTGTATAAAGTATAATATGATATTCCAGAGCTGGAGAGGAACAAATACTCAGACATCCATATTTTGGAGAAATTTTACTAGTTCATCCATATGATTTTGTCCTGTCTTTGCAATGCACTTGCTAGTTAGTTGCATGGTTGAATTATAGCTTTAAATAGGATCAGAGACTGCAACTTTAAAATTGAAAGGGACTGAGTCATATGGAAACATTTTTTCCTCTAAGTAAATCAACTGGTCATTTGATATTATTAATTTAAAAGCAATGTTAAACCCTGGGGTATTGAATTCAGATTTAGGAGAGGGAGTCGTTTCTGACAAGGCAATGGCATGAGAATAGAATAAGACTATGATTTCCCTAAGCAGAAGTCTATGTGTTAGAAAAGACATGAAGCTTTTGTGCTTAGACCCATTCCCAAAAATGCCAAGCACATTAAGAAATTATGCTGAATCAGAAGCAACATAAACTGCCAATTTTTACATCAAAAAGTTTTTTAGTTCTATTCAACATTTGCTTTGACTACCAAATCCATGATGGTAGGTCTGAGTTTCCAGCAAGTCTGGAATAAAAGACCTAGCAGAAAGTTTTCTATTTTTTCCCTTGAAAAAAATTTCCCCTACATTTTCCTGACTCTCCTGATACCCCTATGTCATGCTCCATCATGTTGGGCCAGGCATCCCATAAGGTGGAAACAATTTTAAGAAAATGAGGGGATTTGCATAGAGCTTCTTCTAGAACTTCAAATAAATGGCTGGTGGGTATGCAGCTTGTATGATCGTGGTGCTAATATAAAAGATTCCTGGAGAGGTTATTCTATTGGCTACTGACCTAGTAGTGAGGCCAGGCATTCCACCAAGTTGTCATTTAATGATGTCTGGACAGACAGGCAATAAAACTGTGGATATGAGAGATAAAGGTAAGATAGAAGGAATAATACATATCTCTTCATAGTAGAATGGCACAACAAACAAAATGTCCTTAATAAATAAATATCAATATACAGTGAACACTTGATTTATGAATTCAATTTGTTCACAAGGGCTGGTTGTAACTCAAGTTGGTCATAAGTCAAGACTATTTTCCCCAAAAGAAATAATATTGGAGAAATAACCAATAGAGTGGAAAGACAACCCATAGAAGAGGAAAAAAATTTAACTAGTTGTCCTTTCAACAAAAGGCTTATATCTAGAACATAGAAAAAATTTAAAAAATCAGATCTCCCCAAATTTAATGACCTAATCCAAACATGGTCATCTGAAAGGAATACATACATCTCAGATAAAGAATTATAAATGGCAAATAAATATATAAAAACTACGCAGAATCACTGATGTTGAGAGGTGCAATTTAAAACATTACTGAGATTCCATCTTACTTCAGAAAGAATGGCTGTCATCAAGAAATCAACTAATAACAAATGCTGGAAGGGATGTGGGGGAAAACAATCCTTCTCCACTGTTGGTGGGAGTGTAAACTGGTGCAACCACTGTGAAGATGAGTATGGAGAGTCCTCAGAAAACTAATATGAGAAGTCCCATTTGACCCAGCTATTCTCCTTCTGGGCATCTTCCCAGAAGAATTAAAAACACAGCAATATATGTGCACCCATGTCTATAGCAGCATAGTTTGTAATAGCTAAATCTTGGAAACAGCCCAAATGACCATCAACCAAGGAATGGATAAAAGAGATGTGATAAAGGAGATGTGATATATATATATATATATATGCCATAAAGAAGGATAAATTTGAGGCATTTCTAGATAAATGGATGCAACTTGAGACTATACTTTTAAGTGAAATAAATCAGACTCACATGTATAAATATTGCATTGTCTCCCAGATGTGAGAAACTGAAAGAGTAATAAGTTTCAAAATGTAGAATAGATATTATGAAATAGAAAGAAATCGTTCAAAAGGAAAGAAGACCTAGGGTGGGGTAAAGGAGAAAGGAAGGGAGGGAAAAGGGAAAAATGGTTTTTAAAGGATAAAATGAAATAAAGCTTTGTAAATAGGGAAGGAAAGATAGGTTGAAGGGAAGAGAGGAGATCGGGAAAATAGAGGAATCAAAATATATCATGTAGAGGTACAAGTGACCTATGATGAATGTGATCATGATGTATATCTAAAGTGTACCAATATACTTAGTTATCAAAAAAGAACAGTAATACCCATAATGCATTCCAAACCTCCCAAAGCACACTGTAGCTAACCGTTTCATAATAAAAAGTGTTGTATAAAGTGTGTCATTTAGCTGGAACATCAATAATTTTTCTAGCGTATTCACCAAAAAGCTATAAAATGTGAACTAGTTTATCAGAAACAATAATTCCATGCTTTACTCACCATTCAAGTTGACATCTTTGGCTTGCAGGAAGAGAGGGTGAAATGGAAGGTGGTTGTTGTTTGGAACAGAGTCCCCTTCATAGGAACATCAGGAATATGACCCTCTGGTGTCCTTCCTCTCCTTGAGAGAGTTTGTAGCCCATTAAGACCTGCTTCTGGCTCAGTAGGTCTCAACCTTTTCAGAACTAAAAACAGGTCTCAGGATGACTGTTTCTGTTTTTTCTTTAACACTTTTCTGTAGTATGACCTGACACTGTCATTAAGCAAGTCAGTGCAATGACTGGCTTTTTCTCTGTCTGGATGAGTCTTTTCTATAAATGTTTGTAACCCTGTCCAATTTTTCAGAATCTCCTGCTTTTCAGAAGGAGAGCTCTGCTGCCTTTATTGTTGATGACTCCCCCTCCTCTTCAAAAAGCTCCTCAACTGCTGCTCTCTGTTGCTCAACCAAATGTGGTTGAACGCCTCTGAGAGTTCTTCCACTAGTTCTTCAACATCACTAATGTCTACCCGTAACCTACGGACTCTGCTATAGTGACGGTGTCATCAACCACAGGGTCAGCTGAATGCTAGGGCTCCTCTACACGCCTCTCTGCTGTATAATTTTAAGCCACAATTTTGTCCAAGCAGATCTCAGTGAGAGAGCCATTAGCCTGGTATTTCTCAATAGACACTAACAGGAAAGGATATTGTAATGCTCCTTCTAGAACTCTTTAAGCGTTAAATATGTATCTGAGACCATCTGGATGCACTTCAGGAGCAGTTCCTTGGTGTAGACCTTCTTCAAGTTACCTAGAACCTGCTGGTCTATAGGCTGCAGTAGAGGAGTTGTAATAGGTGGGAGGAACTCAACTTAGAGCCTTGGAGTTCTTCAGCCAATTCTTCTTCCAAATATCATGGTTAAGCAGGATCATCGTTCATGATGAGGAGAGCCTTGGGGGTAAACATTTGTCCTCTAGATATTTCTTAACAGTAGGTCAGAAAGCCTCAGTAATCTACTCAGGCAAAAGTGCTCTTGCTGACCAGGCTTTTGCACTAGACTTTCACATGACCACTACCCCATTCTTCATGCTTTTATGTTTCCTGAACACTCTAGGGGTCTCAGAGTGACAAATCAAGAGAGGACCTGTTTCTAGGTCACCACTTACATTGGTACATAGCATAAGATTCCATTGCTGGGTATTTTTCTTTTAAAAAAGGCCAGATCATTACAATTGAAAATTTGAAGAAAGCAAAAGACATTTCTCTGTGTTATTGCTTCAAAAAGTGGTGTTTATAATTTTCAGTGCTTTTTTCAACACTGGCTGCTTCACCATGGCAATTATGCCGTGAACCTCAGTTCTTGATTTAAAATTGTGGAGCCACCCCTTATTGGCATAAAATCACCATTATAATTCATTGATTGATTATCTTTTATGAGATCTTCATTTATAGATTTAACTTTCTCAAAAATTATAGACTGAGATAAACTATAGCCTGCCATCTGCTTTCATTTATATACACTAATAGTAGCCTTTGTACCTCGTCTAATATTGTTGATCATGACTTACTAATTTAAATAACACATTTAGCAACATTAGCTTACTTACACAAACCTTTTCTCTATAAGATTGTTGAGATGGTGGATTTCAACATGCTGTTCATATTTAGTGAGACTGATCACATGAATGCCACGCTCACATTTCTCCATAATTTCCTTTTTCTTTTCTATTGCAATTGCTTTTTTTTTCTTCCCTTCCTTCCTTAGCTTACATATGCTTTTCTGGCATCATGGATTTCTGTATACCATTGCACAAGTGACTTGCATTGGGATGGTAACTAAAGATTTGGTCATAAGTTAAATCTAAAATGTGGCCATAACCCAAGTTGTTTGCATGTGAGGCCAATCATAACTCAAAGGTCCGCTGGAAATACATTTTGTATTATTGTGCCTTGCTTTTTGAACTGTCCAGGTCTCTACCTCTATTATCCACCTTCTCTGCCCTGTTCTATGCCTATCTTTCTTTGTTAGGACACTGGGCAGTACAATACCTGGTACCAAAGGTAACTTTGGAAACAGTTCTTCTGGAAAGAATTCTGAAATCAGGGTTTTGCACGTGCTTTAGGAACATGTGAATAACCTTCTGGCTAGGTAGAAATTGTATCCTGGTAATGGACAACGTGGAGGGGTGTCATGAGTCCAGAAATTATTATTGGTGTTGGTGTGACTTGGTGAGCTGACAGAGGGTAAGGCCTGGAATAACATACTTTCTTACATTGTTTACATTTTGTGATGGAAAGATTTACATCTACCCCCAAGCATCATCTTTTTAATGGAAACACTTTGAAGTAAAAGTATATTATAAATGGGATCTCAGCATCCCAAGTGTTGGATTCAGGTAAGTATGTGTAGCAAAAATGACAACTTGAGGTTAAAATATTAGAAACTCATTGAGTAAGAACCAGTCAGAAAATAAAATAGGCAAATGAGAAATTATAGCATTTAAATAAGGGATCATTATTTATTTCATTTTTCTAGATGGGATGCTGAAACACTTATCTGTTCTATTTAATTTGAAAAACCAGAAATTTGCACCTTCTGGCTCTAGAGATACTGGAGAAGAGGAAAGAGAAGCCCAGTGAGAAGCCCACAGAATGCAAGGCTCTTGTGTTCTTCCTACACTTCCAAGCCATCCCCTTCAACATTATGGAATTGTAACTCACAGGCCTGCATCACCGCCAAGGAAAATGGCATATCTTATTGACAGAAGATGGCAAGGAAGGCAGTGAGGCACTTAGAGTGGTTACGTCTGTGTTCTCTGTAGATCACGAAGAAGCTGGTGGGGGCAGTGGGCCAGCCGGTCACTGAGGCAAAGCATCAAGCGATTAGGTTGGGTAGCCTAGGTCAAGATACAGAGAACATGTGAAAGATTTGAAGGAACCTGCGTGTTCCACTGTGAGCCATGGGGAGGCCAAATTACTGAGATGTTTAGATTTGAGTGAGAGAAGGACCACAAGCCATACTAACCTACCAGTTCCAAGGCTGGAATCAATCACACCCAGTTCCTCCTGCCTCAGTCTCCCTAGTGTAGGGACTAGAAGCAAGTACCACACCCAGCCAGAACAGACAATGTTTAATAAAATCTTTCAGTACAGTGTATTTCTAACTTCTGTATACAGATATATCACTTGACTCTATCTCCTGATCTCCTGAGATGCGCCCAGGGTTCTACAAGCTCCTAATTGATGCTGATGCTTCCCATTCAGGAACCACTCTTTAAGTAGCAAGACAGAGAGGAGTCCTGAGGCATTCCCTTGTGCATAGCTACTTTATAAGAGTTGGGACTTTTCTGAATTCTAAAACTAACTAGTAGGGCCAAGGGCTCTTGACCTACAAAGTCCTTGAATAAACCGTGGGAGTCATTTCCTCATCTGATGTTTACCCTTGGCATATTGCTTGGAGCCCTTCCTGCAGGGGCAGAGTGACCTTTCTTTCCATTACTATTTCCTCTGTGTCTGTATTTCCTGTTGGCCTATGACTGAGTCTAGTGACATGATTAACTTTCACTCCATTTCTCAACTAGGTGATCACAGAAAAGCAATTGATTCAAACAGGTATAATTCTGAAATTTTAATGCCTTTTCAGGCAGGGAGCTGGCTGCCATAGTGACAAACTCCTACTGACAGGTCAACTGCAAGTGACTACTTTTGAAATGTCTCAAAGTATGTTCTGTGATTCATGATGCTCACTGGTCATGGAGCACACAGTATATGTTAGGCAGTTAGGAGCAGAGATGGATAAGAAACAATTTGTGTTCTGTTTTTGTTTGGTTTTGTTTTTTGAAACAAGCTCTCACTTTGTAGTTCAGGCTGGCCTTGAACTCACTTTGTAGCCCATATTAACCTCGAATTTGCAGCAATCCTCTTGCCTCAGACTTCTGAGTGTTGCGAATACAGGCATGTGCCACCATACCTGGCAAATTCGTGTTTTTGAGGGGTGTTTCATACTGGGGTTAAATTTCTGCCAAATGCAACAGATATCCTTAAAATTATTACTTCAGGACACATGCACTTGGTTTTCTCATATAAGAAGTATGGTGATGTACAGTTATTAGAATTGGATTCACATCTTGAGTAATCAGGACAGAGGTCTTTGCAATTTTCTTTCCTCATGGTTACATATGGCTGTTGCAGGTCCAGCTCTAATCACTGCATCCATTTCAGAAAGGAGGAAAGAAGAGGATAGTGTTTTAGGGGATAGAAAGAACATCAGAAATCTTCACCTTCTACTTACATGTCACAAGTCAGAACTGTGTTACATGATACATCCTTAGAAAGAAGGAAGATATAAAATCACATGTCGTGAGCCTTAAGGGCCGACCCATTGTGATCTCCAACAAAATCATGAATGTTAGGAAGAAATGGAGAAAGGATTTTAGTTGGGCATGTAACAGGGTTTACCTTAGGAACTTAATGGGAAATGTTATTAATTCTGCCTAATTTTGCTTTTGAGGACTATAGGAAACTCAATGCATCTCGGATTCTTCCTCAGTGTCTTCACTTAATAAGTCAAGAATCTCTGCTGGTATATTCTGAAATGCTCAGATTGTCTGCTTGAATATTTACCATAGATTATTGAAATCTGTCCCCATATGTTGGCCTCGGTTTGTTTCACTGGGTAAGTGGACGTTCAGGCAGTATTTATTTTCCCGATTGCTGGTGTTGGAGCAATCTTTATGTGCACATGATTGAATGTAGATCCTTTTTATCAGCTCCATCTATTTGTGTGCAGGCCAGAGCATTCCACACAAGAACAGCTCAGTATTTTGTTTTCATTTCACTGTGAGTATTGTTTACTTTCCCTGCCCAGATGCAGAGCAAAAACAAAATAGAGGAACACTGATTTCAAGGCCATACATCTGCTGATGTTTTACTCTGAAAATTATAACTGGTTGATTTTATTAGAACATACTCTGTGTTTTGTATTTTCCCCTTCATCCAATCATAAGATCACCAACATCTCTGTTCCCAACTTCCTAACTGACTTCAAGGTCAAAAATAATCACTGAGGGGTTTTATTGGCTTGAATATGTTCTTGCTGTATTATTTGATGATCCAGTCTATGTGTGATCAAAGCCAGACAAAAGAGAGTGAAATGGCATGATAGACCTTGATGGGCAATTGGAAAATCATAACAAAATCCAACTTCACCTGAATAATGGTCACTGGGCCTGCCTGCTCACCTGTGCCTTCATCCACCCACACATTTATTTACACATCTATTCAGTGGAAGTTATTGGAATATAAACAATGATGAATAAGATATAATGTTCCTGAAGAGCTTAAATTCTCCAAAGGAAGATGACATAAACCTACGTTCCTTATAAGAAGAAAGATTCTTGCAGTTTGAGTTGGGGTAAGGGTCAGTAGTGTGGTAGGCTTAAAATGATAGAGGCGATGGTGTTTAAATCTCAAAGCTCTGAATGTGTACAGCTTGGAAAGTCAGATGGAGAAGGTGGTTGCATTTTTGTCAGAGAAAGCCAGTGTGGATTTTCTCTGACATGTAAAATAAAGAAATGGTAGGATACAGAAGAAACTGTGGGCCATTTACTTTGTCAGGAGCAAAGAACTTATTAAGAGGAGTAATCGGAGATAATTTATGTTCGTTGTCTTCTCAGGAACCTCTTTCTTAGATCTCCAAAGTGTCTGGATGCTCTCATCCTGTCCTCCCACCGTGGCTCACGCTTTTATCTCCATCCCAGTCAAACACCTAGAAAATGGCTCACAGGGCTGGGTATGGTGGTTCTTTTTAACCTACAAGTTATAGTCTGACATTATTGTCGTCAGGGTTTGCAAGGAAAACAATTTAATACAGGACATGTAATTTATCATATTATTTTATAATAGTCACCCAAAGAGGCAAAACACAGAAAGTGCAGGAAATCTGTCCACACATCAAAGACCCCAAAGAATCCTGCTGAGGGCCTGGATTCCACAGCAATGTCCTGCATGAGTCCAGCTGAAGACCTAGAGCCCCTGATAATGTCTCATGCAAGTATGTTTCACAGATCTGTACTGGAAAGGTCAGTGGTGGAAGTTAGAAAGTCTGTGTCAGCGGAATCAAACATCTGTGCCTATAGGCTAAGAGTTTTGCACTGGATCCAGGAAGTGACACTCAAAGTAAGGACCAGAGCTCCACTGAAAAGTACCACAGCCATCCTCTGCGACAGTGAGGTCCCCACTTCCTCTAATGATGAGAACAGCCGATATCAGGAAGGCAGCACGACAAGCTGTGGCCTGGAGATTGAACAGCACACCATCTTCCCCTTGGGAGCCAGGAAGCCATGCTCAAAGTAAGGACCAGTGTTTCCCCAAAGTGAACTGCAGTCATTCTCACTGACAATGAGGTCCCAAGCTCCTCTGCTGATGACAACAGCCAAGTTTATATCAGAAAAGAAGTTCAAAAGCTCCTCCAGGAAAGCCAAAAGCAATAGGAGAACCAACAACTCTTCTTCCTCTCCAGTTCTTCTTTGTATGTCATTATGGTCCTCAGGTGGGCCATCCACACTCATGCTGACTCAGTTCAGCTGATTATTACAAGGTGACCACCGGTGGTCAACCCACCAATGACATCATTTTATTTTTTATGTTGTTTAGAGTTAGTGTTCATTTAGGTTTTCCTATTTGTTCTTTCTTGTAGCCTTCATATATTCTCATACAGTTAACTTTTCATTCAGGATAACTTTTCTTCAGCTTGCAGGATTGCTTTATTTCATTAGTTACAAAATTCTCTGCTTTTATTTGTATATTTTTATTTTGTTCTCGTTTTAAAGGATATTTTCCCTAGATGACAAATTCCAAGCTGGCAGTTGTTTTCTTTATGCACTTTAAAAATGTCATTTTATTTTCTTCTGGTTTCTAACATTTCTGTTGAAAAATGTGAAAAGTCAGCTGTTAGTCTTTTGTTATCCCTTTGAAGATGAAAAATCTTTTTTTCTTTAAGTGCTTTTAAGATTTTTCTGTTTTGGGTTTTCAATGACTTTAGTATAATGTGTATAAACATGGTTTTCTTTGCAGTTATCCTGCTAGAAAAAAATGTCTTATATTTCTGTTTTCTTTCACCAGTTTCACCAAACTTTTGAGCAGTAATCTTCTATTCTTCTTTTGAAATCTCAGCTACACATATGGTAGATCTTTTCTCTGAGATCTACGTGTCTCCTGTGCTCTTTGCTGTAGATTTTCTCCTTTATTTTTCCTGGGCACCAACTTAGGTATTTTCTATTGAACTTTAAGGCAGGTTAGTTGCTTCTGTATTATACTATCATTCCATGGTATTAAACCCATTTCTATCTATCTTTCTTTCTTTCTTTTTTTTTTTTTTTTGTCTTTTTTTGAGACAGGATATCACTATGTAGTTCAGGCTAGACCTAAACTCACTTTGTATCCCAGGCTGTCCTTGAACTTTTAATAATCTTCCTGCCTCAGCCTTCCAAGTTCTGGAATTGCAGGTATGTACCACCATACCCAGCTAAACCTATTTCTCAAATTTTAATTTTAATTATGGTTATTATATTTTTAAGTTCTATAATTTCAATTGAATTTTTAAAAAATATGTAACTAGAGTTCTCTGGTGAGATTAAAGAGATGGAGGGAAGGGAAGGATGGAGGGGAAGGGAACATAAAAAGAAATAAGATGGTAGATATATGTACCAGTCCTCCGTGACATACTGCAAACATTTACTAAAAAATACCTTTTCATAAACATATTAGTTATAGTTGTCTTAAACCCTGTGCTCAATACCTTCTGTATTTGGATCAATCATTTATTTATTTCTGTTCCCTGCTTTTGAGCTTCTAATTTAGTCATCTGATTTGTTGTACAATTATGTCCATTAATTTTGGATTGAATGTTGGACATTGTTTTTGAAAAATTGTTACCGATGTTAATATTCTCCAAAAAACCTGTATTTTATTTTTTGGTAGCAAGTTAATTTGTCTTTATTCCTGTGTCCTAATCCTTAAAGAGGGTAAAATAAAATTCTGGCATATTAACAGATCGCGTTTCCTTGACACAATATAAACTTTTTTTTTGTCTCCCTATCACAAATGCATAGCTTAGGAATTGGTTAACATGTAAGAAGCAAAATGCATGCTGAATGGACACCCTTTAATTGAGGATATTGTTTCCTTACACAATGAATGATCTATGTATCTCTAAAATCTATTTTTTTTTTAAATTTTGCCATCCAGTAACATTGCTATATACTTTAAAACACCACTTACTCTGGCTTTGGTGCTCTGAACTGTAAATGCCCAAAAAAATAAGAAGCAGCATATGTAGGGTCAGTGTAAAGCACTTTTTTCTCTCTCTGCATCTTCTAGTCTGGCTGTTTTGTGTGCTCTTCAATGTTTTCAAATCCACAGTTAAATTTAATTGCTAATTACTTGTAAATATGATAAGCTCCACATGCTCCACCAGGCTAGAAGAACATTTCCTTTACCTGTTGACCTAAAACCCTGTGGCATTGAGATCTCATGACTGTACACTTCTGAGATGTTCTGATAAGGAAAATACTTCAGTCATCATCTAACACTATCCTAATACATAGAGAAGGGTTTCCATTAAACTAAAGGCAAGAAAACAAGCCCCATTCATTCAATACAAGTAATAAATACTGTGATATATTTAAAGCAAAATGAAAACAAGAAAAACACAATTATTATAAATAAAAAAGTAGTTCTGCAATTTGAGATAATTTTGCTTTTAAAAAATAGATTTCTATTGTTTTTGGAAATCTTGAATATAAAGAGTAGGAGTTCAGATTGATTTTTTGCTAAGAATTTATCAGAGTTCCTACAAGAAAATTCCTGAAATTCTTGCCAGTGTAGGTAACATGTCAAACTTATTTTCACAAGTGTTTTACTGTGAACCATCTAGACTTTTGCACAATTTTCAGGGGTATCTTTCCTGCGTTGCTAGTTTTGATCATAAGTTACTTGTTATGGGTTTATATCTGGATGTTCTCCGAGAACCTCATGTAGGGAACTTTTGTTACTGGATTATGGGTGGTATAGCTGACATGCTGTTAGGAGGTAGAGACTGGCCAGAAGAGAAAGGTCACCAAGGTATGGCCTGGAAGGATATGTCTCTCTTCTTTGGGTTTCACTTCCCTCTCTGCTTCCCACTCACCATGACATGAGCAACATTTCCTTGGCTGTGCCCCTCTGCCGTGTCCTCCTGCTTTGGAGTCTGCTGACTATGGACTGAAAAGTGAGCCAACATAAACCTCTCTTCCTGAAAGATGTGGATATCAGGTATTGTCTCAATGGCAGGGCATTAGTACTATATCTCCAAGCAAGCAGTATCACAAATCCAGTGGAATCATTTAAAATTCAGCTTCCTTGCAAGGATTTTATTGTTTTTAATAAACCATACCAAAGTGGAGATAATAATTATTTAATTCAGCCTTGTCAGTTGCTATAAACACCAGCTGCTATAATTGTAGATATTCCCATGTGAGGGATTTTTATCAACTGTAAGAAATGATTTTAAAAGAACACAAAGCAATCTGGAAGTCGGAGACAAAAACATGCAATGGCTTTAAAAATACAGCTAGGCCACACACACACACAAAATCAACTATGCTAGTCTATCCCTTGCTCACAGTTTGCATTTGTTTCTGCCTGGTAAATTTAACCTTTTTTTTTTTTTTTTAATTATACCAAAACTACATTTGCAACCAGGAAAACCCAAAAAATAGGCAGTAGTTGAGGATTATAAATATTCTATAATTGTCTAGGAGAGAAGCAAAGCTTGTCTCAAAATTTTACTATCGTAATTCAAAGGAATTCTTTACTACTATATTTCCTATTGATGTGTAACAGTGGTTGCAACAATATGATAGAAGGCATAAATACATTTTTAAAAATTTTGTTGAGACAAGGTCTTACTATGCAGTTCAGGCTGGCCTTGAGTTCACTTTGTAGCTCAGGCTGGTCTCAAACTCACAATGATCCTCCTGCCTCAGTCTCTTGAGTGCTGGAATTACAGGTGTGAGCCACCAAAGCTGCATAAATACATTTAAATACATTTTACATTTGGTTTCTATAGAACGGTAACTTAAGAAATATGATAATAAGTCATGTCTTAAAATATCTTTCAATATATTTGCATTTCCCCTCCTTGTGTTTTTTCCTACTGTCATTTTTATTCTGTGAACGGTTCATCATCATCCCTCCTCCTACTTGGTTGGCCTTGTCTCACCTCTCCCTGTATGTTAATCAAAGTCCTGTTAGTTCACCTCATAAACTCTTCGCACCTCTCCAAATCTACGTTGCTACTCCCTTGGCACAGGCCAGCACCTCCTAGGTCATTCCGCCTCTTGGTAATATGCCTGCAGCAGCCTTCCACCTGTTGCTTTGTTTGTAGTTTTGTTTTTTTCTATTCCTGTCAGTTTTCCACTAAGCACCACAGTGGAGCTTTCAATGCAGAACTTTGCCTCAAAACACACTCATGCCTACCAGGTCCTTGATGTCATTTCCTAGCAGCATTGTCACTCCAGCCTCATCTCTCACTTTTCTACATCAGAATCTCTCAGACACATTAAATTATCTTTAATCTTAAGGTCTTTGAAAATGTACTTTAGTTTAAAACCTACTTTACTCAATCCACGCATCCTCACTGAACTAACTCCTGTTCATCTTTTAGATGAGCATCACTTCCTCTGTGCTTGATACTTAGACTGCACCACTGCCTATTTACATCCCTCATTAAAAAGTAAATCCCATGATGCCAGTTTCATCCCTCGGTTCTCATACAGTGCCTGCTATATCCTATGATTTGAATGAAATTTGTTGAATTGCTCTTATTATTGTCAAGTTTCTTGTATCTTCTACCTATAGTGACTTGATTTTCCCAAACAAATATTGAAAATCATGATCCATAAGACATGATCATTGTCATGGGAGAAATTAGGAAAATTCTTAGAAACTCAAAATACCTGAATCACTCTGGGACCTGCTAGGGCCTCACTTTTATCTCCTACTTCAACAAAATTATAGGGAGCAATGTACTGAGTGCAATCTACAAAGTTCCATACTGTAGTAACTCATACTTTTTTTTTTCTAATCTAGCTATGCATGGTCCACTGATTATTAGAAATCAAGACAGAGATGTGACTGCGCCATGCAAAGGCACTGAAAGCCAAGTGTGAGAAAGAATTCAAGGGGCTCACTGGGGAGAAGCCCGGGCATACAGTAGGACTTAGACTTCAGGCCTTGGAGTTAAGTCAATAGGAGAACAATCAAGTGAAGTTACAGATGAGGAAGAAGTCAAGAAATTTTAAAAGAAAGACTAAAAAGTCATGTTTATTAACAAGGTCTGAGATGTACGTACCATCAATGCTATGGAAATTCAGCACTCCAGCAGCCACTGGAAGACAGTTCCCACAGGTAACCAGCTTGGGTTGGGAGGTAGAGGCAGGCCCTGCTCCCTTGCACACTCCAGTAGCCATTGAGAGACACTGCCTGCCAGTAACCAGTTTGGTAGAGAGGCAGCAGCCAGCCCTGCCCCTGCGTGCACTCCAGCAGCCACCAGATGCTTCTGCCCCACATAGCCAGCATGGGTTTAGAAAAAAAGCATCCTGCCCTGCACCAGTGCAACCAGTGGCCACCATTGGATACCCATAACCAGAACTGGCCAGGAGAACCCAGGAGAACCAAACAGTCATGCTCCGGAGAAATTGTAGCCAACATGGGAAGTGTCTGGGTCCCAACTACCCACTTATTTGGAAGAACTCTAGAAAATGTCACGATGAAGTAGCAAAAGGCAGTCCCTGGACTCCAACCAAAGCAGAGCGAGTCCAGGAGATGTAAACATGGAAGAGATCGGGAGTCATACATCTGACATTTCTGAAGTGATGACAACTGAAGTAAAGAGACAATCTCATGAGGCTGTAAAGGAAATTAGAACGGAAATACTATCTCAGGTAAAAGAAGAAATGAAAAGCAAAAACATCTCTAAAGAAGACATAGATTAAAAAATAGAGCAGCATAGGAAAATGAAGGAAACCACGAATGAACAATACAAGAGAAATTTAGAATTCATGAAACAAATTCGAAGAGATATCCAGGAAATTAAAACTCCATTGAAAGCTGGCAAAACTGCTTGAAAGAAACTGAAGATAGACTTTCAGACTTTGATGACAAGAGTGCAGCTTGTGATTTTGAAAGGAAAGATCTCTTAAAAATAACAGGAAACCAGGTACTAACAATTCAATTACTGCAAGACAATGCAAAGCAAAATAATTTAAGAATAATAGGTGCCAGTGAAAAAGCAGGGAACAACACAAATGAAATTAAAATTCTACTTAAAGAATTAATAGCAGAAAACTTCCCAAACATGAGAAAAGGATGTGATATACAGATAACTGAGGCATATAGAACTCCAGCTAGCCATAACCAAAATAATCTATATCCAGACATATAATAATCAAGATTCCAGAAATTCAACACAAAAACAGAATATTAAAAGCTCTTAGAGAAAAGAAACAGATCACCTATAAAGGAGAACCCCTTAGAATCATGACAGACTTCTCAACACAAACCATCAAATCAAGAAGAACTTTGAGTGAAGTATTTCATGTCTTGAAAGACAACAACTTCCAACTCAGATTGATGTATGCTGCAAGCCTATCTTTCAAAATTAATGGAGAAACAAGACACTTCCAAGACGAAGAACAACTGAAGGAATTCATGACTACCAAACCAACCCTACAAAGAATACTGAAGGATATGCTAGAGAGAGATAAAAAAAAAAAAGACCACATTTCCAGGAACAGCAGCAGAGGAGTATCACCAAGTGAGGCAGACAACTGAATTCAGGGTAAAAGTAGGCAGCCAACAGCAAGAAAATAGCATGTCAGAGACGAGCCTGTGCATGTTGGCCATAACCATTAATGTAGATGGCCTCAGTTCACCAATAAAAAGAACAGGTGAGTGGATCAGGAAGCAGGATCCATCAATATGCTTTATTCAGGAAACACATTTAACTCAAAAGGAAACTCATAAATTAAAAGTCAAAGGAGAGAAAACAATGCTGTATGTGACAAGGAATCAGCAAAAAAAGTAGGAGTACCTTGATGACACGGACAGCTATTTCAAAAAATAACAAAATGTATTATAGTAGCCATTATTGATTTCCTATTATCTTGTTTCAAAGCCCTGCACTGATTTACTTGTTTTCTTTTGATTGATTTTATTTTATTTTGATTTTTTTTTATTTAAGGAGAAAGGAAAAAAGCAAAACAGAAAAAGGGTAGAAGCAATACAGAATTTTAAAAAAATAGACAGTAAGAAATCACTACTTGATACATTACATATTGTCTTCTTGGATACAGTTGTTCAAGTTACAAAATTAAAGCATACAAAGTGGACATTCAAACAGTTAGTCTGCAAACATTTCTGTTCACCAATCCAACAAAAACTTAGCAACATGGTGATCAATCCTACACACTTAAATATATATGCAGTTATAGCCTTTAGAGCACTTTCTTTTCCTCCTTTTGCTTTTTAAGTCCATTATCTGTTTACTTGTATCATGTTTCAGTTTGCTCAGTACCTTACTGATCTGTTTTGTTGTTGTTATTTACTTTTTTTATTTTTTCTTATTTATTATTATTTTTTATTTTATTTATTTATTTTATTTTTAAGGTAGTAAAATACAGCAGAACAAGACAGGACAAAGCCAACTGAGGCAATGCAGTGAAACTGGCACAGAACCTCACAGCAGGTTACCCGGATAACAGCAATAGGCACAATGGTATATCTGGTTTCCTTCACAATAGTTGTTCCTTCAATCAGGTAGAGCAATATCAAAGGAAATACCAAAATTATAAAAACAGAATATCAAATAGAGCAATACCATTGATCAGAACAGAGCAAAACAGAGATAAAGATGTTTGCCTTCAAAGAGATGGCAGAAGAAAATCCCCCTTATTTTCTATACAGCATATAGTCAAACTTGCAGGAGATGCTGAGATCTTCAGCTCTCATTTGCCAGCAGGGGGGAAGTGGGGGAGAATGAGATGGATGTTTGATTCTTAGCCCACATGCCAGTAGGTTCACAGCTGCCCACCAGAGGGTTGAGCTTGCTGCCTGTTTTCCCAGGACCTCAAATTCCAACATGACGCGGATCTTAGGAAACACTGATCTTAGGAAACACTGATATGGTTCTTGCCCTGGGGCAACCGCAGTTTGGGAGGCCACAGCCACTTAACAGAGTGGTGTGCTGACTGCCTGTTTGATTTTATTATATCTGATAGTGCAAGCAGCTACTTTGAAGATAACAAGATACATTATTGTAGCCATTTGTTGTATTTCTGTTGTCTTGTTTTGAAGTCTTGTATTGCTTTCATTTTTTTTATTGGTTTTATTCTGTTCTGTTTTGTTTGACTTTAATATGCCTGATGGTATAGGAAGTTATTTTGAAGATAGCAAGAGGCATCATGGTAGCCATGTTGGTTCCCTTTTATCTTAATTTGAAGTCTTGTATCATGTTCATTGTTTTGTTTTGATTGTCTCTATTCTGTTTTATTTCTTTCAGTTTTATTCTCTTCCAAAAAAATATAAAAACCTAAAAAAAAGAAAAAACCTCAAGGGTTATAGCCTCCCATACAAATCCAACACATTTATTTTCTACCATATGGATTTGAGGGATTCTGGAAAAATCATTGCCTCTCTCTAGACCTTGTTTTCCTGTTTGTAACACAAACACTGTATTAGTCATTAAAGCACATTCCATGGAATAATGACCCTAAAAGGCATTTTTAGGGCAAAGTTTCCATGAGCACGTACATTTGGAAAATTCTGTATTTTTTAATCCTCTAGGATGTTACAATTTTGTAAACATATTTACAGTTTTGCAATAACATTTTTTTTGTCAATTGCCAAACAATAACCTTTGTGACATGCTTTTGAAAACACGAGGCCAGGTAATCTCTACTATGAGCTTTAATTTTATGTAGCTGTAACAGTCTTGATATATAAGAGTGTGGAATATGCTGGGAGACTACCATCAGTTAATTTTGTGTTTTGCTAACATAAAAATAAAATTTGGAAGATATGTTAGAAAAAGTATTTCTACACATTTCATGGAAAGATTACCAGTCTTGGAAAGGTATGTGAGACCATTAAAATGGCAGTGTGCTAGTGTTGGTATTAGGGAAGCAAGATGGAAGAACATGAGTGATAAATTTCTTAAGCTAACCATCAGTAATGCTGTGAATTGAAATAATAGTTGTCAGCTCAAACTTGGGACATTCCTCAGTGTGACCAAAATTTAAGCATTAAAGTAACTACATGAAATGTCTGGGTGAGGAGGAGGTAGAAATATGAATTTAGTCAGAGAAAATGGTAAGAGAGTGAACAGACATAAATTCTTCCAACCATTACTAAAAAGATTTGAAGCTAATTAAGCATACAGACTTTTAAACAATGTTAATAATCAATAAATCTGAACTCCAAAATGGCCAAATGGCTCTTGGTCCAAAAATAAATACTATTAAAATCAATTTACCCTGTTTCTGAAATAATATTTAATTGCATTTCTCTCAATATCTTTTATAAATAAAATTATAGTTATAACTAAAAGAAAAGAGTATAATAATGCACCAATGTCTTCCTAAATATAAAAGCACATAGCTAAAATATAATATGAATCTGGGAAATATCTGCAATGAATCAGACCATCTCTTACCTCCTTTCCAACCTGAATATTTTTTAGATTTATATGTTTATTTCTACACACATATTTTTTATTTGTAGATCCATAGTACTATATCCAAAGTGTGTCTTCTTCAACTAAAAGAAAATACCGATAGAGAAGTTGACCTGACCTCTTAAATTCATGATATAATGCAGGTTTGATTTAACCCATGAAGGGGTGTTTCTGATGGAGAACAGAAAGTCTTATGAGCTTCCACAGTAAATTTTTTAAGAACAGCTAACTTCTTTCCAAATTATTGTTGTTCTTGTCTTTTCTAAGAGTGACATAATAACATAATTAGCTATTTTCTGGATAAGATAACTTTTGGAGATGACATTAACTACTGCTCCACAAAACTAACACTGAAGACGTTTCATTTCCAACCCCCTAACTTATCTCTATCCTTTACCTAACTCCTGCACCCAAAAGTACTACAGCTCTGACATGCATACTGGTTGAAATTTTTGTTTAATTGGTGAGATGAAAGTGAAGCACAAAGATGTAAGTCAGGGCCTAACTTCATTGGTCAATAAATTATCTAAGTGACTTCTTTACTGAACTGCATAAATAGCATGTGAATTCTTCAAGAATATTTTCACAGTTTTTTGTGTTACTGACCATGTGACCACTATAGTTGTGACTCATTCTTAAAGTTTGATTTGCATTTATTTTTTCTTCATCACATGTCTGTCATAATCTACAAAGCAATAAATCAAGGCATAATCAGAAACAGCTGTCAGTTTCATGTACAGTGTTCTTAGCTGTTCAAGTTATCATGGTGAGTTCTCTGGACGCAGCATTGGGAAGAGCTATGCAGGCCCTCACTCTGGAAGAGTATCTCTACCATACAGATACAGCAGGTATAAGTGACCTCCAGAGCACAGGTAATAGTTCCATGCAGTAAAATATTTATGAAGTGATTACTTTTGAATATTTGTTTGTTTTTAATATTATGAATTTAGTTGTAAGTTTATCTGCTTTAATTTTAAAGAATAGCTCTTTCTGAAAATTTAACAGTTGACTCTCATAAGTTAGTGTGGGCTGGTTTCAGTATACCACTGGATCTTGCCCATTTACCTCTTTCTCTCAGTTCAGTTTCAAAATAAATTTCCCAAGCCAAATTTCTCTTTTTTTTCTTAAAGTTGAATAAATGAGGATAATGCCTTATGTTCACTTTAAAATGATCTCCCCCATCACTGTTTCCCAATAGTTGTTGCATTTAACTACACATCTTCAACACTGATATAAAATTTACAGGAAATAACATACTCATCTCTTACAAAATGATCTGACGTATGAGAACTAAACACTTGAAGAAGGTCTGTGGTAAGAAAGCTCTCTAACTTTCAAAATTGTCTAACTATTCCAAATTTAAAGATTGGGGAACTGTTTTTTTTTTTAAACGTAAAACATATTAACACTGTATGTATGGAACATAATTTGGAAAATATAGCAGAATAACTGTCACAGTTGATACATTGTGTCAACTTGAGAAATTTAGAAGTTTAGCTAAGAGACTCAGGAGGGAGCCAGGATCCTTGCTTTGTAAATAACCTCATCCAGTGCAAGAGAAGGGCATGGAGATTTTGTGAGAGCCAAACACACCTCAAGTGGGGACAGGAGTTGGTCTGCATACAATATAAGGAAGGAAAACAAGCTTGCTTTTCCCTGCCTTTCTGTTCTGCTGCTTTGGCCAGCTGCTGCCTTGAAGTGTTGCCCCAGTGCCAAGCCATCCTGCCTTGGAGCCAACTGATTATGGACTGAAATCTCCACAAACAGTGAGCTAAATAAACCTTTTCTTCCTTCATTTGGGTGTTGAGTATATTTTGTCCCAGCAATGAGAGAAAAGTAAGCAAGAAATAACCAAACAAAATGGGCAAAGGATTTTGAATTACTCTTTCCATACAATCCAAGAGAAGATCATTTTACCTATTTCATACTATAGTTTTCCTTACATGCCAATGATAAGTGCTTTGTGGAATCTTTAATAACAATAATGATATTATTTAACATTTCTTTAATCCTACCCCTGTGCCATGCCCTGCTGTAAGGAATTTATATGAATTAATTCTTTCAATATTCATAGCAACTCTTTGAGTTAGGAATAACTACTGCTCCTATATTATGTATGAGAAAATTGAAGCAGAGATAAATTAAGTAATTTATCCAATATCCATAAATCTAGAAAATGTCAGAGTTTGGATTCAGACCTAATCTTGCTTTGGAGCCAACTGATTATGGACTGAAACCTCCACAAACAGTGAGCTAAATAAAGTTTTTCTTCCTTTGTTTTGAGTGTTGGGTATTTTGTGCAACAAAGTTAATGTTCTTAAAGATTATTCTACACTGCTGTTCTGGACAGTTTCAATACAACTTCAGTTTATAGCTCATTTTACTTTCTTCCTTTTAATGGGATATTGTTTGTTTGTACCTCAGGATTTTAGCCCCTTTGCACAAATTGAGTTCAAGAAAGCTGTACACAGGTGTGTGCAATGTCAACATGGCAAAGTATTTATGTGTTATTGTGTTTTGAAATGTTAATGGTATATCTTCAGTTTAATATTTAATTTTGGATTCAAGTAATACATACTTAATAACAAGAAAAAAATAATATCCACTAACCCTTCTGTGATTACTGTGAGACACAAGTGAGACCTTGTGATTACTGTGAGACACAGGCCAGAAGAGTGCCATCTCAGTGAAGGTGGGAGCTTGTCTGTCTGGTCCCCTGCTAAATAGAGTATTCCAGTTAGGCCTGATACATAGAAGGCAAATAGTAAAGATTTATTGAATACAAGAGTGAATGAATGCAGTTGGGCATGGTGGTGCTCTGGGAGGCTGAAATAGGAGGGTGGCAAGTTGGAGCCCAGTCTGAACTTAGAAAGTCCTGTTTCAAAACGGAAAAAAAAAAAATCAAAAGATCTGGGAGTATAGCTCAGAGTAAAGACCCTAGATTCAATCCTTAGTACTGGGAAAAAAAAAAGAACTCATGACTTAATATACATCATTTCTCTTAATCCTTCTATACTTTCAAGAAAGATACTCTAACATTCTGGCAAATAAGAAAATTTAAGACAATTATGCAGTATTACATAAAGGTAAGTAAGCCAAGGTTAATACCCAGATCTGTCTGATTCTAATGTTTCATTCTGAATGATTGTGCCATGTGGTCATATATCTATGCAGCAAGATATAAATATAACAAATGCTGTTATAAGCCTCCTGCCATGAGATCTGCTTGAGTGTGTTCAGAGGTTTAACAAGTCTTCAAGGTACACATTGTCGCTGAAACAAGTTTCAGTGTACTTTAACAAGTAGCATGTCCTATTTCACTTTGGAAAATGGTAAAGGCTATAAAAGCAGGGCATAGTTTTTTAGTTCTAATTAATTCAGCAAATATAAGTGAAAATTGGGTCATTTTTAATGGACAGATTTTTAAAGGAATTATCTGTCTGACTTGAATATTCCAGTAGCTGGTTGAATTTTAAGATTTTTTATTCACTAGTGATATTTGTTGACTGGTTCCCACTGCAGGTGAAACTTGCGAAGCTCCACCTAACCATTTTGGTTCTCATGTGTTTTAGATGATGTCAGTGTGTAGTTCAATTAAGTGGCTACTATTAAATTTCTCAAATACAGCTCTTAATGCACACCCATTCATTTCACCTGCACCTATTTAACTAGATAATTAATAGACACATGGTGTTTTAACTGTGATGGGTTAATTACCTTAAATGTAAGCATATTTCAAATTTATGGTGAAAACAAATTTTCTGATGGGAATGCTCCAAATTCATTTTTACCAGAAACAGTTATAAAGGAGAAATGTGAATATGTGACCATAAGGAGATGGCAGATAAGAAGAGAAGAGAAATAGCAGGGATGTAGAAGACAAGATGGTGATTACTATGATATATGTTGGCTTGACAGAATTATGAAATTATGGACCTCAAAATTGGAAGGGATCTCAAGGGACTGCGTGGAGCAGTGCCCAGCCTTCAGGCAGCTATCATTATCCTCATTTCACAGATGAGGTAAAGAGATTTAGAGAACGGTTGCACAATTTTCCAAAGGCCAATAGCTGATAGGTGGTAGAAAAGGCACTAGAAATAGGTCTTGTAGTTTTACTGTTGTATGTCCCTTCACCTAAAACTACCCTGAAAGCTTTCAGCAATATAATTGTCAATTAAAATATATTTTTTCACTAAAAAATCTTTTCAAGTATTTTCTATAAAAGGCATCTGAGAAATCAGATATAGAGAAGCTTCTAGATGGTTCCTTGGGAGAAAGACTCTTTATCCTCAAGACTTCAAAAACCCTGGGAGCATGGTTCTATCTGCTCTCAACACCTTTTTCCCTGTAGTTAAACAGCAACATGAGCAAATAGAAAACACCAATAAGACTAGCCATCGAAAAGTTTTCCTAGTGCAATGAACATATTCATGCTTTGGATGGCCCAAGGAAGGTGGGATACTAGTAGGCAAAAAAGAAGTGTAGCAAAACAAACTAAGAATTGCACACCCAGTAATCATGCGTTCTGGGGCTCAGAGCTAAGTGTAAGTGGAGCAGCAGACAGAATAAAATGCTGATATAGAGCAGTGCACAGTATTGTGTTCCTCTAGCTGTGATGTACACCACAGCCATGTATAAATGCTATAAAGTGAGTGGATTTGGAGGTCAGTTAGACCTCAGGTAGGATCTAGGAAGTCATGTTTGGCAAATATCATAAATTATATTAATATAGAAAGTTGGTGGGTCATGTGAAGAAATCGTGTAAATTAGAAGAGTGCTTCTTAACTCTGATTCAGTTTATATCTGGGCAAAGTCTAAGAGCTGGCACTCTTTTATAAAATCTTTCTCGCTATCATGCATTAATTGGACATATTAATGAGTTCAGTGTGTGCTGTAGTTTGAATTTTAAATGCCTCCAAAGGTCCATATGTTGAACACTTAGGCTCAGACCCTGTCCTGTGGCACTATTAGGAAGGGGTAAAACCTTTAAGAGGCAGGGCCTAATTGGAGGAGTTTAGGCCATGGCAGCATGCCCTTGAAGACGATGTGGAAACATTGGGCCTTTCTTCCCTCTTTCTTTGATACCTGGTCACCACAAGATTTAAAAATCCTTTTCTGCCACATACTTCTGTCATCGTTTATCGTGCTGTCACAGGCTGAAATCAACAGGGCCAATTCACTATGAACCTGAGCTAAAACAAAAGACGAAAGGCAGGTATCTGTCATAGTAACAAAAAGACTGACTAATACAGTGTGATGTTTCCATATGTGTGGTGTGTATTGATCAAATCTAGCCTACTTTTATCTACCCCACCTTCCCAACTTCTAGTAATCACTATTCCACATTTAGAACCATGTCTTTTCTGGCAAGAGAGCTTTAACTTTACCTTTACCTCTTAGGGAACATGCAAGAGTGCAACTGAAGAAAATGTTACTCTAAATATGGGAAATAGGAAATTATTGCTAGTAATATAACCTAAGCAAAGGTAAGCCTCTTAAGGCTCTTGATCATCAGGGAAGTACATATATAGAAATATTTAAAATAATTGGGAAACAATTTATTCTTAAACTCTTTTGAACATATTCTTAAAATAAATCCTTATTCAAATTTCAGTGTTTTTCAAAATGTCCCTGGATGTTTTTTTCAAAACGTCCCCAGACGTTTTTCCTTCTTATTGTATCAACAGCACTCATGAACTTAGTCTGCCATACTTTTTACTTATCTCTCCTCTGCCTTTTGACTTAGCATCTTAGCATGTAGTTCAACCTTGCTGTTTTTGCTTCTGTTAATTTTGAAGCACTCCACTTTACCTGCATTCTGTTCAGGGAAGAGAGAGGGATTCCAAAAGCAGATTCAGGGAGCAGGAGGTCTTTCTCTTTAAAAGTGGAGGCTGGGTGTAGGGAGGAGAGATATAGTTTTACAAAATTAAAATTTAATACTTTTGTTCTCTTCATAATAACAATGTTTGCTTCAAACCTTGAAAAGTGCACTTGCTTGAGAAATTATATGATGTGTTCACACCATGTAAATCTTTTAACTCTAATGTAGTACAGGAAACGATGTAAGTAGATTCATATTTACAGATAGATAGTTTCCAATACTTTTAAGGGAAACAATAGTTTCCTAGTTCATCAAACTTGCTCTATATGCCTTAAAAATATCTATGACAATTTTCAAATCATACCTAATTCTAATCCACTTTGAGCTAAAGGTATACCATACAAAATTATTATTTTATGAACAAGGGCTATGGCTCAATTTTTAAAGTATATTTTTACTTTTTTTACTCAATCAACAGAAATAGTAATTTCTTTGGTTTGGAGCTGGTATTAAACCACTTTATTCTGAACAACAGTTGGGACCTAAATTGAGATAAGATTATTAATGTCAGTAGTTACCCTTTTAATGAATGGAATTGTTTATAGTGTTATTGGTAATTTACCTCAATTATTAAAATTGTGCATACTCCATGAATACATAAACCAAAAACTATTATATGAAAATTTCCCTCAAATTTCATAAGATTAGCCAAACTGTAAATCATCCAATTTAATATGAGAGAACTTTTATACAGAAGACATAAGGATCTTCTAACAGATATACAAGACAGTAACCAAATATTATTCATTTCCTTAAAATTCTATTTTATTATAAAGATTGTGTCCATGTTTGAATTTTTGGTGCAAATGTAACAGTGGCCACAAAACATGTTTTACAGATGTTTTATACAAATTCTATTTTGAAGTGCTTGCCATAAAGTGAATGGAGCACATTCCCAATAATTCTGAGAATGTGGATCTTCTAACACTCTAACCATTTTGTCTATACAAGGTAAAAGGAATTGCTTAACAATAATATTTTGCAAAAATAAATTTAATTTTGGAATCAGATAAGCTTGTACAGATATGTGTATTCTAAAGTAGATGTTCATTCATTCAAGCAAGAAAAATGCCTTATAGCTTTTTCTTTAAAAAAAATCTGACTAGATTCAAATTTTGGAATCACAGTTTTCGCAAAGCACAATTGTATGTTGGTGCACATTGTTACTGTGCTGCATTTGGAGGAGATTCTCTTGGTTACACTGGCAGTTTTGATCTGGGACTAATCCTAGATTTCCTGGTTGTAATTCCCATAAGAATGGATGAATGTGTACATTCATTTGACAGACATAGTAGCTCAGTTTTCTAAGAGATAATCACAGGGAGTTGAATGTGAAACAAGAGAATTTTGGCAGACAAAAGCAGCCATGCAAAATCCTCCTGAGGCTATTGTCAGATCAGGGCTTTGAGTCAGATTCTAACCTTCCCACTTCAGGTTTGCTTCTCTACTTCTGGGAAAGTGATTGTAATCTCTACCACGAGAAAAGAGATTAGTGCAAAGCCAACCCTGATAAAGCATATGTGGAGGTACTGGGGAGCAATTTCAAAAAGCAGAAGAAATGGCAGAAATTGGCATCCTAGGTGCCTGGATAGTTAACTGTGTGTCAGCTTAACTAGACCACAATGCCCAGATTGTTGTCCAAACATTCTAGATTTTCCTGTGAATTTTTTAGAGGACTAGATTAATATTTATACATCAATAGCCTTTCTAAAACAACTTACCCTCCGGAATGTGAGTGAACCTCATCCAAGGCAGATGCAAATGCAAATGCAACAGTGGCCACAAAACTTGTTTTACAGACTTTTTATACAAATTGTATTTTAAAGTGCTTGGCATTAAGTAAGTGGAGCACATTCCTAATAATTCTGAGGATGTGGATCTTCTAACACTCTAACCATTTTGTCTAGATAAAGTAAAAGTAATTGCTTAACTGATAATTTTCAAAACTAAATTTAATTTTGGAATCAGACAAATAGAATAGGATTTCTTAATAGAGAAAGACTGACTTACCTGGAAGAAGAGGGACTTCTCTCATCAGAAAACCTTTGGACCTGAATAAGTCTCCCCTTGTTGATTGTGTTTCTCTAGAAAACCCTGCTTAATGCTGTGCCTAATGGCCATGTTGAACAAGTAGAAGGGTGAAAATCTAAGTTATAAAAATGAAAGGAACATGCCCTTAATGGATTACTGCCACATGAACAGATAAGCCAAAATAAAGTCCTATACTCTGGCTTCTACCCTGAGGTAGAATGAAAATTATCCACAATTAAAGATC
Organism: Hydrochoerus hydrochaeris; assembly: GCA_004027455.1. Classification (NCBI taxonomy): domain Eukaryota; kingdom Metazoa; phylum Chordata; class Mammalia; order Rodentia; family Hydrochaeridae; genus Hydrochoerus; species Hydrochoerus hydrochaeris. The sequence continues at coordinate 160,665 of PVLA01002824.1, forward strand.
TCCTAATTTCTGGAGTTACTATAATCTAATGTTACATTATAATTTATAGGGCCACAATTCAAATTCAGCAAGTCCAGTTGAAACCCAGATGTTGGGAAACAGTGTGTAATGAGTTCCCCAGCTCCCCAAGTATTACCAACCTATGGCCACATGCTAGAACCCTCAGTAGAGGAATGGCCATACCTTAAGACTGCTCATAAAGAGTGCACTTCCAGCCTAAGAAAAGTTGTCTTTAATGATTACTAATTGATTTAAGGACTTTTAAAAATTAAAAATATAAAGACAAAACAAATATTTTAAATAATACTGTATATTTACTCATTTTCTCATTTGAAAATTAATAAGCAGACATTGTGTTCTAGACCCTGGGCTATTATTTGAATAATGAGAATTTCAGTAAAACTAAGTGTCCAATTTTATTGAAATTTTAAGGACTTAAAGTCTACTTTTGTAGGCAGCTATTTAACCAACTACAATAGAAGCTAAATTTAACTTTTAAGCAAACACATATAGGATACTTAAGTTCTAGAGTTTGTATATGCAATTTTAAAAAAAATACTATCCCACAGTTAGCAAATGGTGAATATTGTCCCATGGTTCATAAATAGCAAAAGTGATACTTGAATCCAGGAAATTTGACTTTGACTCTGTGCTCTTAATATATAGTGTTGTGATGTATCCCCAATGTTTCACGTGTGCAAAGATGAGGCTTTTAGAAGATGATTGGATAATGGGGTGATGTATTCATCAGTGGGTTGATCTTCTGATGATGTCATAGATACAGGTGCTGCTAGGCAGTGGAGCTTGGTTGAAAGAGGTGGATCACTGGGGATATGTCTTTGGAGGATATATCTCCTTCCTTGGCTCTTCCTTTCTCTCTTCTTCATTGCATCTTGAGGCCAGCAGCTTTCCTCCTCCGTGAGCCTCTACCATGCCACTTCTGCCCTAGAGCTGCTGGCCATCATGGATTGAACCCTCTGAACCATAAGCCAAAAACAAAACAAGACAAAAACCCTCTCCTCATTTAAGGTGCAAGGCCCAGCTATTTTGTTTCTGAAATGAGAAACCTAATACATATAATATAATATTGAATTATGGTAACCCAAGAAATTATGAAATCTTTTTAAAAGAAGTTCAGCAGAAGAAGCCATTAGTCTCTCCCCCCAATGGAATTAACTTTCAGAATGATATCCTTCTAAGTTTCCATGATGTTAGCACATGGGCATTCACTGTGTCTAGGAGTTATTTCATGAACTCTTATGAATTAAAGAATGTTATAGTCCTGAAAGAACTATCTAAATCTCTCATTTGAGATGAGTGATCTTATGCTCAAAGAGGTTAAATATATTAATTAGGACTACTCAAGAAGAATTAATTAGGACTACTAAAGAAGTTAACTGTAGAATTGAAACAAAACTCCAATGGGATTTGGTTGTCTTCTCTTGGAAACCCTCTAGTGGCTGTCTGGATCATGACAATCCATCTCCCTCATCAAAGTTGCTTGCATCAAAGGTAGGCGTTGACACACTAGTTCAGTCTGCTTCCTGAAATTGGGAGGTTTTTCCGTTGTACACTATAAATTCTGAAGCTGCACACTGGGAGATTTTCAAAATAGGGAAGGCACTTAAGAGTAGTACTAGTTGCCTGACAAATCCTAAATCTTGATCGTTTAACAGAATAGAATCAACAGAACAGAATTTTCTTTCTCAGTCATATCAAGTCTCTGATGGGGAAGGAGTAGGTGGATTGCTTGGGAGAGAGGGTTTCAGCTCTTCGGGGAGCAAGCTCCTTTTAACTTTTGACCCTCAACCTTCTCCAAGGTCTTAGCCTTCATTATTCAGCCAGCAGACAGGAGAGAAAGAGAGGAAGGGGAAAAGATGGGTGGGGAGGATTGCATGAGAATTTATGAATTAAACTTTAAAGTGAGGGCTAGAATTGAGCTACATGGTGTTGCATCTAATGGAACATGTGGTCTGTGTAGGTGATCAGATGGGATGTGACCCAACCAATGTCTACCACACAGAGAAAACTAGTCAACATACCACAAGAAGGATGAACAGATGAGAGACAGAGACACAGACACAGACACACACACACACAGAATGAAGTTATGGTTCCAGTTTTTTTCTGATGTCCCACCACACACCTGGAAAAGGGTCTCATGAAACATCCATATACTCGTCCTATTTTACTGAATCCAACTGGGCTTGGTTTCTGTACTTACAACCAAGATATCCTAATAAATATTCACACTCAGGAAGATTACAATAAATTTGCAGGATCCATATGTCCTCAGAATCCCCCACTGCATCTTTCTGAATGTACTGGAAGTTTCACTTACTTGTATGTATTTCCATAATAACCTTGGAAACCCAGAGATTAGTATTAACAATTGTGCTAAACCCTTTCATACAGATGCTACAGCTGAAGTCAGCATAAAAAAGGCAAACAAAGAAATACAAGCAAGCTATGCCGGAAAGAGTTGGTTATTATATCACGCACATTGATTTATAGGTTCAGTTCGCCTTTACTTAAATGTCTAGTTATTTAACAGCTGTTATGAATCAGCCGGATAGAGGATTAAGAAGGAGCAAGGGTAGGGGGAAGAAGGTGAAAAAATGCTTTAATCTTATGCTACAATAGAGAAACATGTTGTGTCAGGTCTCATGTAGTGATTTGGTTGCTCTGTTGCTTCTAAAAGGGGAGCATTGTTTAGCTGGGAGGTGAAAGAGCTTAACATAGACCACGGGGTTGTGTTCACGTTAACCCTGTCGGTGAGTGAAGTAGGTAATGTTGGGTAGGGTTTAAAAGCAATGCATCGATAGAAGTTGAAAGTAGCTGACTCAAACTGACTCAAGCAGAACAGTTCTCCTCTTGGCCTTATGTAGCTTGCTCCAGAAGTTTGGAAGAGAACATGAAAATATATGAAGATATATATATATATATATATATATATATATATATATATATAAAGCCAAATGGAAATCAAGGCAGAATTTTGTCAGAGCATTTCCTTAGAGGGTTAGGGTTAGGTATCTCTTTTCTTTAAATATGTTTCTTTTTAATCAATGATAATTTTAAAAAATATTGAATTTCAGTGCATATGATTACTTTGTGATCATATCCATCTCCTGCTATTGTGAAGGTATCTGTTTTTTTTTTTTTTAGAATTTCTTTTGTTCAGGAGTTCATAAAGGAAAAGAGAACTTGCTGAGAAAGTTTAAGACCTCATTTTGAAAGAGACTAGGGCCAAGTTTATTTTTATCAGTGTGATACCCACTGTCTCCTATTTCTCCCCAGTTTAATTGGAACAGTTGTTTTGCTTCTTCTCCAGTGTCGAACCTTTAGATATCTTTCTTCCTTTCCACATACAAAAATTTAATCCACTAATAGCAATAAAAATGGCAAAGGCTATAATCTGTTGAGTATTTACTAACTGCCAGGCATAAGCTCTGCTCTACACATGAGTTTTAAAAAGCCTTACAACCACTTGTCATGGTGGATACACTTTTATTTTATAAAGGAGGAAACCAAGGAAATGAAATTAAAAATGTCTACAATAGTAAAATTCAAGAAATAGGGTTTCAAACTCAGCTCTGATTCCAAACTCTTTTAACCATTACTTTATAATTGTATTAATTTTTTTATCTGCAATATTTCCCAGGAGTTACTTTTTTTTAAAGTCTTTTTAGACAGGTAAAGCTAATCCATGAAGAAACACAGCAGAGCTACAGCTGGAAGGGAAGGGGCTCAAGGGATGGGGGAATCATAGGGCTTTCTATGGTTCTAGAACATTTTATATTTTATTTGGGTGGTAGTTACATAGGTATGTAAGTTTACTAAGACTCATTGAATTATATGGATATAGGAATTTCATTGTGTATAAATTTTATCTAAGTTAAAAATATACAGTAGGCAGCTTACATACATTTTGGGTATCAATGACTGAATAAAGTACATATTCATCCTCACAACAAATGCTGATTCTCAGGCATCACCCCAAATCACCGACTCAAAATTCCTAGGATTGGGCTCCAGGCATCAATATTTTCTTAAACATTCTCCTGGTGATTTTAGTGTACAGCCAAGATTGAGACCCACCCGTATAATGTAATCTGTTTAAGAACAATTTAAATAGGTCAGTAGCCAGGCAAATGAAGAGAAAGGTATAGAATTTAACAAATGAATATAATTGTTGCTGTGTTATGAAAGTGGAAGCCCCGACTGCTATTTGGAGGTACGGTTTATATGGAAGCAATAAAGATTAAGGGAGCCCATAAGAGTACGCTATAATCCAGGAAAGAGAGAGCCATTTTAAGAAATGGAAGACACCAACTCTCTCTCTCCACTTAAGGACAGCACCAAGAAATTAGCTGTATGCAAACTGATAAAAGAACCCTCACCAGAAACTGAATCTGCTGATGCCTTGATCTTGACTTTCTCAGCCTCTAGAACAATGAGAAAAAAATTCTGTTGTTGAAGCCACTCAGTCCATGGCGTTTTGTTCAGACAACTTAAACTGACTACTATAATACCGTTCTTGGAAAGAAAAATGTAAATTGTCAAATCAGAAAACAAAATCATTGTTAAAGGGTGTTTACTTTTGTATCACATATTAGAAAATTCACATTTCTACTCACTAAATGAGTTTGCTTTTGATTCCTACCCCAACTTCTGACTCAGCAATTTATTTGAATTTATAAGTAGTAAATGATTCAGCATTTTTCACCGAGTAATAAAGGACCTTATTGTTAATATGTTCTGATACAGCTAGCATTTAAAATTCAGCTGCATTTCCAGGTGTCCTACTGAACTCAAAAGGCTTTCACTGAATTCAATAGAAACATGTTCAGAATTGTAAGACAGCAATGATTCAATAGTTAAATATCCTTCCATAAGAAGCAATATAAGCGAAATAAATTTCTTCTTTGGAAGAAAATTAATTTTTATTGGAATGTGAAAGCTTAACTTTGCCTTTTAATGTGGAATGAACTAAAAATCTTTGAGAACCTCATCTTCATTTCCTCTCAATAAAATATCAGTTAAAATTGAGATTTATAACTTCTTTGGTTTTATTGCTTTAATAATTTCTTAACATCCATAGAATTTTCTAACTAGCATTGTGAGTCAGCATAAATTATTTGTATAGTCATGATCAATAGTAAGCACATCGCAATGGCAAAATTGTGTTTTTGTATTATTGGTTCATGTGAAAAAAATCTATCTGAAATGCTATGCTCATAATCTAGGAAATAAATGTAACATTTATTTAGTTTTAAAATTCAGTTCAGAAATGCAATTGTATTACTCAAATATCATTGTACTTTTACAGTATATCCTTTTCAAAAGGACCTCAAATATCAAGGCACATGAACAACATTAAAATGTCGCATACTGGCCAAATAGAAGGTTTAGAGACACTTTTTATTCAAAAAAGCAATATTGTTTAGAGTTATTTTTACTATATAATTAGTATGTTAAACATTTTAAAAGTTGTTCACCTTGTATATACACAGTAATATGTGAGGGCTTTAGAAAATGTAAAAGTTTATGTAGAGAGTCCAGTTAGTACATGTCTAGTCTCAACAAGAAATATATCCATATTTATTTCTTTATCTCTCTATCATTCTCTCTCATCATGCACTAATGGTATAATTTTTATTCTTTATATGTATTAGCTACATCTTGTTCTTAAATTCTTCTTTACTCACTATATGACCAATATTTGAAACTTCTTTCACCAAAACTATCAAATCTTTTCCTCTATGCTTCTGACCCTCACGCCTTACAAATATCCAGCCTTGGATCTATCCAATAACTCAAATTATTTTTGTTCCAACCCATAGTCTTCTGAATATTTCTGGAGAAAGTCACTTGATTGTAGATTTGGTGGCTTAACTGTATCATCGCCATCTGCTATCATGTGGTGTAATGCTACTTGCCAACTTAATTCAGTGACTTACCTCTCATCGATATTTCTTCTTTGCCATTAAAAGCCTTTTTTATTCCTTCCAAACACTCTTTGATGCCTACACCCCACAGTCTTAGCAGGGGTCATCTGTGTGAATTTCAAGGAAAACCTTTTCAGGAACTCACTATTCTTGTTTCTCCAACAACCTTTTCTGTGACCACCACATCATTCTTGCTTTCTTTTAGAATTTAATGTTCACTTGGAAAAGGGGGCATGTGTTAAAGCCTAATCCTCTTGGATTTCTGATATCTTTTCTTGACTTACCCTCTATTGCCACTTCTAGATTCACCCTTTATTCTCCTTGAATTTGAATATTTCTAAGAATCGTTTCTTTTTCTTCTCTTTGCTCTTTGTACTTCCTCCCTCTGAAGCTGTGAGAATGATTAAGATTCTATTCAAATTCATTTATTAAGATCATCAAATCTCTATTTCTGTCTTTGTGTCTTAGTACAATGAACCTAATTTGACCATTTTATTCAGTCCTAGTCCCTCTTCAGTCAACTGCATTTTGACAACTGAAAGGGATTTTATTGTAGATGTATAGTGGCTTTTCATGGTCAAAATCAATAAATTCATCTAATTTCCCCCAAATCACACTCTTGATTCTCTACCTTTTTCACTGTGAACCCTGCTTCATATTTCTTCTCTGGCCTTTCTTTTTTCTTTTATCACACTTAAATATGAGTGTTGATAAGATTCTATTCTTGATCTTTCTCCTTGTCTTATGCACAGCTTCCCTGGAAAATCTCATCTATTTTTAGAATTGCTTATGTAGTTTGTCTGCTAAAAATTACCAGATTTATTCCTTCAGTACATTCTTTTTTCTTTGTCCAGGCTATTTTGTTAAATTGCTGATTCAATGTCTTCACCTTGCATTACAATAATACCTAGTACTCATTCAGTCAATCAACATCTATTTATTGAATATTTACTATGTACCAGTTATAGTGTTAAACAAGGCAAGAAACAGACTAGAGGAGGCGCAGACACACAAAAGCAATAGGATATAGTGTGCTACATGCTCTCATAAACATCATTTCACAGAAGGAAGATAATTAGCTAGTGCTAGAAATCAGAATCAAGGTCTAAATTTAACACCTTTCTGACCTTTAGCACAATACCTGGCACACAGTAGATGATTGATAAACATTTGTTAAATAAAGCAACATCAAACTTGCTATTTAAAATTCAGTTAGAATTACTAGGTTCAGAAATGCAGGAATTATTTTCTAGGACCAAAAACAATACAAAGCTCAAAGGCTAGAAAGTACCTGAGGGTCATCTTGCACCAACTATTTTAGAATGCCTAAAGAAAGACTTACAAAAGCTCAGTAAACATTTGTTCTCTTGCCTCCTTACAAAGCAAATTTACAGACATTATCCCTTTAATTCTCAATCGGTTACATTCACATTAGGTAAAATTCCCCCACTTCACAGACTTGGCAACTGGGACTCAGATTGAATGACTTACAAATACACACAGCCAGGGTCAGCTTCACAGTGTGGGTCAGCTCTGTGACTGCTGCAGCACACCATTGTGCACTTGGTTTCGTCTTCTGCATCATCTTCTTGAGATGTCTGAACACTTTCTGTTTGAATTCATTCCCAAGTTTGGTACAGGAGAAAACAGAGGATATGTGTAAGCAGACAGGACACATGTGATATATGTGTCTGCACTTCCTCGATGCCCCCAGAACACAGAATTCTGCTGTAGGGTGTGTGGGAATTCAGTAAGACTCAAAGCGAGTCCAAGAGAAGTGTGTCATACCTATGACTCCGTGAACTTTCTCATCAAGCCAGTATTTGCCTTGAATGCAAAGAGAAGGAAATGGTGTTCTATCCTGTCACACTCATGCTGTTTCTCCAAGTACCAACCAGGCATAGAATTATGGCAAAAAAGAAAAAAAGGAAAATAAAAGATAGGGCAGCTGTAAAGCTTCATCTTGATTGTCAATTTGATTTGATTGAGAAATGCCTAGGAAGTTAGTAAAGCACATTTTCGAGGGAGTCTGTGGGACTATTTTTGGAGAAAATTGGCATGTGGGACAGTGTGATAGTTAACTGTGTCAATTTGAGTAAGAAACGCCTAACTAAAAGGGATCAGCATACTTCTGAGTGTGGCTGAGGGAATTTACTGAAGATAGAAGACCCACCCCGGGGCAGTTTGTCGCCTGAAGGATACAAAGGCGAAATGAAGACAGAAGGCTCGCTTCTGTGCCTTTGGAGGAGCTCCAATGGGCACCTTCACCTCGGACATCATCTCCTGGCTTCCAGCACTGGCCCTTCAGCCTCCAGCAGAGACCCTATGGCTCCTTTGTGGACTCAGGACACTACACTGAGCTCCAGGCCTTCTGCGGGATCCTGTAGGTCTCCAGCACAGGCACACCTCTTGCACTCTTCCATTACACTTGACTCTACCCGTGGCCATGGTAAACTCTCTGGGAAATTCTCTGATATTTGTATATCTTGCACTAAATCTGTTTCTTTAGTAAATACTGACTGATACAGTCATTGAACTAAGAAAGAGATACATCTTAATGTAACACCATACAGTAAGTTGGTGGCCCAGATAGAACAAAAGCAGAAGAAGGAAAAAGCCCAGGAACACAGATTTTTCTAGCTTTCTGCTTCCTGGATGCCGTGAAGTGAGCAGCTTTCTTCTGCCAAATTCTTCACCATGATGTTTCCGTCTCACCACAAACCCACAACAATGGGCCCAGTGAACCACTCACTGAAACCTTTAAACTGTGAACCAAAGTAAACCTTTCCTCCTTTAAACTGTTCATATCAGGGATTTTGTCACAGTGGTGGAAAGCTAACATAGCAATCCTTAGTTGATTTTTCTTCAAGTCCTTTTTTACTTATCAATAAGAGGAAAGGAAAACATGTTAGAAGAATGCAAACATATAAAGAAATGAACTAAAATGTATGCATATAAGAAATTAACTAAAAAACTTGAATTAATGCAATGTTTTCACTCTTCTAGTAAGAATAGGAATGTACTAGCTAAATGCTCTTATATTTTCATTTTAAATGTAAAATTTTAATTTAACTTTAAATTTTTCTTTATTTGGTGCATTAAATATCAAACAAAACATCTTAAAAAATAGAGAGAGATAGCTAATTATAGCAACAATTACCTTTGCTTCTATCCATACCCAAGAAATACTGTTATTTTAGTGTTTACCACTCTGAGAGTTATTTCTGTATGTTTGCTGGCAGAGCAAGTCAGAGAGACCACAATTCCTAAACAAGCCACGACCCCACTTTAGAATTTAGTTCTTGCTCTTGTGTTTTCTTCATACAAGAAGAAAACTATTGAATCCAACCCTTTAAAACTGAATAGCCATTTTCCTAAACCATTTTAAAGAAATTACTAAACATTTATCAACTTGAAATATTTTTGGTTTAGATTTACTCTGAAGGTTTGAATTTGAATTTTGTAAGCTAACATTTAAATACTATTGTCTGATGCAGGCTTATTATGGTTCAGGCTGGTTATAAAATAATTCTAACTCATAGTCTTTTAAAGAAAGAAAAAACCCTCTAAATATGTAAATGTCTGAGGCACAAGTTGCTACTGCCCAAGAACACGTCTGCAATATACAATGGCGTTTATCATGAGTAAGCGTACATTCTGTAACTCATTTAGGAAATATTTGGCTGACTCAGCCCTAATTTTTGGCTACCAGAATTAGGAAGGTAGAAATGTAATAGCTTCTGAGTCATAACGTGTGGATAAATTTATTCTTATAATGAAGAGAAAATCATCCACAGGGAGGCCATCTGAGAAAAGGGTTGTTGATTCCCCAAACAGTTCAGATCCATTTCTGGATATTGATAATTAGCAGAAGATCAAATATACCACAAATGTGAATGAGCAGCATCCTTGATGTCAATCTGCTGGTGGGAAGAATCCTTTCTCTTGCCCTTCTCTCCTGGCTCACCCCACCACACACATGCACATGGACACCAGCTAAACTCAATTGTTTAATGGTATCAGTCCAATAAAGCTGAACTCTGGATACAAAAACAAACAGGCAAATGAATATCTAAAAGCAAAAAGTAAATACAGAATATGGAATAAAATTCCACCTCACATCAGAAGGCCTATGAATACCCAGAAGGAAACCAGAACAATTGAGTTTGTAACATACCGGTCCATACTGCTGTGTTCCTGAGTGCCCAGTTGGCACAGCCTGGGTGTGTTGTTATTGAGCAGAGACAGTTGTTCTTCACATATATTAATGCATGTGGCTTGAAGCCATTTACAGAACTTTACTCCCATCCAGATTGTCCCTCCCTGGGCCCAGATTCATCCCATTAGGGCTTGGGCTCTGAAGAGATCAGGACATCTCCAAGGACATTCCATGTGTTGTAATCACCAATTAATCTTTCATTTTGTGGTGTAAAAATAAAAGTCCTTTTATGTCCTAAAAATGCAGGCCAAGTGTTGGACAATGGGGAACAGGAAGAACTGGAATTCCTTGGAATTTACTGCTTAGTTTTGCTGTCTTGATATGGTAATGCATAATTTAGCATTGCCAAATGGTATCATATTTTCTAGGGATACTAGAAGTCAAATGGTTACATAAGGTATACTATTTTAAAATGATGGACGATAATTGGTTTTTTTTTTTTTTAAACCACTGTGCAGAGTAACAGAATACATTTCCAAAATCTTCACAGTGGTTGCAGACAGTGGGGCCCTTATTCCTCCTCCAAAGTCCATCTTGCAGCTCCCCACTTACTTTCTTACTTGCTCTCTCACCACCACTTCACCCCAGCTGTTCCTCTGAAATGAAATGCACTCTCCGTTTTAAGTCCTTTGCACAAGTACTGTTGTCTCCCGGAAAGTTCCTTCCTAAAATAGCTAAAACGGCTCAGCCCTCTCTTTCCTTCAGGTCTTAAGTGTCTGGTACTTTCTGTGGTCATCCTATTTAACACTGTAACCTCTCTTTATATCCCCTATCCTTCTGTACTGCTTGATTTTTCTCAAAATCACTTGTCACCATCTAACCTATGTGTATTTTATTTCATTGGGCTTTTTTTTTTTTTTCTGGTCTGTCTTTTCTACAACAGAATGTAAACTTACCCGACACAGAGATTATAGTATATTTTGCTCATGGCTATATAGTCAGTGACTAGAACAGAGTCTGGCGTGTAGCAGAAACTTTAAAATATTTTTAACTAATTGATGGATAAATGGATGAATCTGTAAGCCATCTATGTTCCGCATACTGGGCTGCCAATTTCTGATTTATATTGAAAATCTTGTGGTACACGCAGAGGAAAGGCAGAAGATGTAGCATGCTCAGTGAGCATGAAAACTGTTACTTTCCAAGAAAATCAAATAATTAAATGGCATTACCCACAAAAATCACAGAGTTCCCTACACAGGCAAAACTAAAGCATACTTAGCCATGTCTAAATCTTTTAATCACATGATATTTTATGGACTCCAAATTGATTAGATAGTTATCCGATAATGGCAAGGCCAGGGAGTTTCAGTTCCTCAAAACAGGTCTCCTTTCCCAAGCGATGTTGTCTAAAGTTAAGCATATTTCCTTTGCTTTTAGTGAAATGAAAATAAAATATAAGAGGGACAGGAAGAAATAAATATTAAGCTTGATCACTGTAAAGAAAGGAAGTTAATTCACAAAGGTGATATTTTCTTCAAATTTTTCTCTAGACTATGCTGGCATTTATGATTAAAAACTTTGTACATTAAGAATTCAGCTCATTTCTAGCTCTCCTTTTTGTAGACAAGGCCAATTGAATTACAAAATAAAACTCAATTATGTGTGTTTATTTTTCTCTAAGAACAGACTAAACGTCTAGAATTCTTTAGTCTAAAGATATTTCGAAGACAACAAGAGGCTTTATGATAACCATTGTTGCTTTTCTATTATTTTGTTTTGAAATCCTGTGTCACTTACACTGCTTTGTTTTGATTGGCTTTATTGTATTTTGCTTGGTTTTATTCTCTTTAAAATAAAAAATTATAAAAAATGATCAATATTCTTAATGACATGAAGGACATAAAGTAGATGAATATACATTACTATTATACAGAAACACCTTGCAGCTTGATGCATTTTAAATTGGGACAAGTAAATGGGATGTACTTCATAAGAAAGAATTGCATTTTGTAGTTTGTTGTCACAAGATGTAGCGTTCAATAAAAATATTAACCATTTTTATTTATTTACCTATTTATTTATTTATTTATTTGATACTGTGGATTGAACTCACAACCTCACACTCACTAGGCAGGCGCTTATGCTGCTAAACTAAATCCCTAGCCCCAATTAACAATTTTTAAAAGATGAATTCCTAGATGCAAATGGAGCCTTGGTAATTTATAGAAGGTGAATTTGTTTGGATCTATTCTTTGCCTTTTTGATATATGCAAGACTTTGTCAAGAAAAGGAAAATGACGTTAGGTTACTTTAATCAGAAAAGAATATGATTTAGGGAATTACAAAACCTCAAAGCTAAGAAAAATGAGGAAGCTGCCACCAATCTTCAGGAAGTCAGAAAGTCCTGGGGTGCCAAGGAAATTCCCTCTGTGTTCTCAGCAATCTATGCTGATGGGTAAGTTACAGTAGAATTTACAGAAGACACAAGCCAAACCTTAACTATGAAATCTGCCCAAGACACTATACTTAACTTGCTCCTCCCAGAGCAATAATGGTACCTTCTCTTCCACTGCCAAATATCACGTAAATGTTTCTGTTAGAGGATCCTAAAACAAGCTGCAATTTACAAAGGGCCTAGAAGAACTTAGGCTTCTAGGCCTTGATTCCCAGGAGAAAATAAAAGACAGCATGCTGAGACCTCAACAGATATTCCTGTCCAAAATTGAAACCAACGTGAGTAGTAATGCTTTCTCTTGCTTTCTGCAAACAAATGAGACCCATTTTACCTGGCCAAATGGATCCCTAACATGACCCAGGATTTGTACTTCTGTTTTCATTAAACAACCAGGCATTCCCAGAATCACCTATCTTTTCTTTGTAGAATTTTCATTCAATGAATAAGATAACCCCGGTGTCCCCTTTTTACTAGAATTAATGGATTTTTTAAAAATAATTAATTCTGTGGAAAGGTTTTGCTGCATGTGTATGCATTTTGGTTGGAACCCTTACTAAGAATGGGAAGCAAGAGGAAAGTTTTAAAACTAAGGAGAAAAATAGTTTCTATCCACAAGACAGACTGAAATTTTACAAGGCTGGGACAAAATTAACCTTAGTAAAACTGATATTACTAGTATAGGCTAGCAATTTCCTCTCCTGAAATTCTAAAACCTTCCCAGACTGTGACTCAGTTTCCTCTATTAAGGGGCTGGTGTCACAGTAGTTGCGATAGTTTGGGGAAGGAAATATTTGCTCACCTTCTCTGTGTTTGGAATAATCACTCCACATCAAAGAGGTGACTCACTCTGCCCATTTGCCAGCCCTTACCTCCCACCAGCCTTGGCTCACTGCACTGTTCTTGGCTGGAGAGAGCCTTCACCAGCAAGCCCAGGTTTGCGGTGCCTGGCATGCTTATCTCTCTGAATGACAAGGCTTCCTGAGGTGGGTTGAACTGCAGGTTGGGACCTGACAGTGACCACCAGTTTTCCTGACCTATGCTTGAAGGTAATGATTCAAATAAAGCAACTGCACTTTCTCCTATGCTCTTCCAGCCACGCAGAGGGAAACAGAGTAATTTTATTTCCATTTTCCTGTTAATAGTACATGTAAACTAGTCAGGAATAAACCTGAAAGGTAGTAAGTATCTATTTTCATTGGTTTTAGAAAAACGTGTTGCTACTCGGAATCCCAGAGGCTGCTAGATTGGTTTCAGTGAACTCAATAGCATTAGCACAATGGAGCAGATGGTAGGGTTCTGAAAGATATGCCTCCCTCTGTTTGGAAACTGTCTTAGGATAAATAACTTCACTTTAGAGATTCTTAGAGAAGAAGAATCCATACTTTGTTTAATAAAATATATTACCAGATTCAACATTAGATGGAACATAGATGTAGAAAAATAAATGGCTTTGGAAACAGTAGAAACGGTTTTGATTCTAGGTATCCTTGGTAACTTCCTTAACTTTTTATCAAATCAATGCATTGTGGGACTGAAGGACTCGGGAGTCAGATTGATCTGGTTTGGAATCTCTGAGAATTACTTACCATTTGCATGATTATTGAAGCTTGACTTGTTTAACTTTCAATTTGCTCTTAAAATGAATTATTATTACCCTCTATAGTGAAATTTTCCTTTAAGCTTGTTATGAGGAGTAAATAAGATTTGTTAATAATGTTCTAAATAGAGATCCTGGAACACAATAAACAATCAATACATTTTAGTTGTATTGTGAATCCATTTCCTAACTTAGAAATTCCAAAGACTAAAAATACTATATTCTGGTGCAAAGGGATGTTACAGATTGGATGAAATCAAATAAAGAATGGTGTTTTTTTAAAGAGTTATCTAACTCCATCTTGCTGGTGAGCCTCTTTCTTTCTTTCTTTCTTTCTTTCTTTCTTTCTTTCTTTCTTTCTTTCTTTCTTTCCAGTGTTTGAACATGGACTTGCAGATGCTGTCTCCTAGCATAGTCCTTAACAATCTGCATGTAGTTCTAACAGGACCGGCATTCACAATACTGTGTGGTGAGCACAACAGTCTGCATGTGTTTAAACACCATAGTTCTCAGAGACTCTGCCGTGGAATGCTCACCTTGCCAGTTTCCCACTTGCTTGGATATTTTGGAAACTTGAGGTCTACCACATCTGGGCTTCAATAAAAGGGTCAAAAATATATGCTGGAGAAAAGATAGCCTCTTTAACAAATGGTGTGGGGAAAACTGGTTTTCCACGTGCGGAACAATGAATATAGATCCATGTCTCTCATTTGGTAGTAAAATCAAATCAAAATGAATTGAAGACCTAGATGCAAAAGCATAAACACTGAATCTGCTGAGAGATAAAATAGATAAAACTCTATAGATGTAAGCAAGGACTTTCAGAACAGAAGCCCAGTTCATAAGAAATAACACAAAAATTCAATAAATGGCATTACATAAAATAAATTTCAATAAAATTGGAAGGCTTCTGCCGAGTAAAGGAAAACAGAGGAACACCAACAGACTGAAGAAACAACCTAGAGTGATGGAAAAAATACTTTTGTCAGCTAGTTCTTGGATAGAGGACTAATGTCTAAAATATATAAAGAACTCAAAAAATTAGACTCACCAAAATGAAAGATCCAATAAAAATGGGCAATTGAAATGAGTGGACACTTCTCAAAAAGAAGAAGTATGAATGGCTCATGGGTACATGAAAAACATGTTCATCATTTTTAGCTGTTAGAGATACGCAAATCAAATGACATGGATTCCATCTTACACCATAAAAATGGCTATAAAGAAACAGAAAAACACAAATGCTGGAGAGGTTGTGGGGGAAATGGAGCCTTTCTACACTGCTGGTGGGAACGTAAACTAGTGCAGCCAATATGAAATAAATATAGATATTCCACAAAAAACAAAGATATTCCATTTAAACACAACTATACCTGTTCTCAGTATATTTCTACAAGAGTAAAAGACATCATGTTACAGTGATGCGTGTATATTCATGTTTATAACAGCACCACACACCATAGCTAACTGTTGGAAGTAGCCTATATGTCCATCAAGAGATGATTGAATTTCAGAAAATGTAGTCTATGTGCATAATGGAATACTACTCAGCAATAAAGGATATAATTGAAAGTCATGTGTATAGAAATGGAATCACTTTGAGTCTATTAAATACTGCGTAATTTCACTCATATGAGGAAACTGAAGGTATAAACAATTTAAAGAACAAAACAGAAGATAGAAAGTAGGGAGATGAACTTTGTGGAAATAGGAAAAAGGGTCTGGTGATAGGGAGAGTGGAGTAGGAAGGTAAGTGGAAGTAAAAAGGACCAAGATGTGATATGCATATGCACCCATTCCCCAAGATAAATTAATTTATTGTGCATTGCAAATACATATAATGAAATGTTTTTAACAGTATGTAAGACTCAAAGAGAATTAGCTTACAGTATAACTGGAATTCATTTCTTCCCTATTTCTTGGATTGGTCCCCCTCTGATAGGTACATGTTTTGTTCACTGATTTATTTGTCCATACTTGTGTTGAACTGTTTGTGTGCATGCAAATTCAAGATTTTTGTCTGAATTATTTTTATTTTGTTCATTTTTAAGGAAGGTTCAGGATAAAGAAGAGAAGTATGAACGTCCTGTCTTACTCTTACTGTCCAAAACTGACTATGACAGAAGAAAAAATGGAGCTAAAATCCCTTAATATCACTGGTTGGATACATTTACACATTACACCCAGGATCCTAGAATTAGACTTAGGCTTAGATTATTGCTCAAATTAATATTCATTAATTCAATCTATTCTTTAACTTTGAGTAATGAGTAAGCTCCTTAAAAGATGAATTTCTTTACTAATCTGGAAAAATTCTCACTTATTCTCAAATTTGATCTCAGTTTTCCTAATTTAAAATTTTCCTAATTAAAAATCCAGCACCGGGATTGAGAGGGTCAACTTAAGTAATGTGAGAAGAAGGTGAATAAATTACCTGGATAATTTGATTAGTAGAGATAGCTGCTGAAGGTATTTAACTCAGTCTTCCATGTTTTGTGGTAAGTTTTATTTGCCTGCCTTGCCTGGGTAATTACATCAAATTTCCACATCACTTGGCTTTGTGGACATAGTGAAATTTTTTAGCTCATGCTCAGGAAATTAGGAAAGCCTGACTTGCATAATTGGTATTTTGTCATTAAAGCATCTATCCATGAGTTCTTAGTTGAATAATTTGCCTGAACTTGCCTTTGGGAGTTTCTTATGTGGTTTATATTTGCCTTCTATGACTATGTAATTTTATGAACTTATGACACAGAAATGCAAATCCTTGTCTCCTTTTTCCTCCCCCTTTTTCTTTCCTGGTTTCTTTCCTTCCTTTTTATTCCTTGCATTCTTTTTTTTTTGCAAAATCATATAATGCCAGACCTCAATGGAATTATAGCAATCATAACAAATCTGGTATTTCTCTAATCTATTCCTACACAAGACTCATGGGTTTTAAAATATCTATTATTTGATAATTTGAAAAGTACTTAACAGATTCTGTTTGGAAAAAACCCCGAAAATATTCACTTTAAATACCTTCCGGGAAAACTACATTCAAAGATTATTAATTTAGTGTGCTAATTATTATTTCCTGGTAATAAATGTATAACATATCAACTATGTATATGTACCACCTCAAATCATGCCACTTGCCTTTGTGTGAATATTTTTCTAATCCTTGAAAGAGAAAGCTGAGGTTCAGAGAAGTGTAGTGGTTTTTCCAGAAGGACACAACCAATTAGGAGTAGAGTTAATAGTTGAAATCATGATTTTGGACTTTTAAATCCAAGCCTTTTGTGCTAACTACACTGAATTATGTTGTGAACTTATCTGGTAGGGCTGTAAGAAATAGTTACTAAATAAGTTATAGAAAACCATCAGTAGCAATGCAATGAAGTTTCTTAGAATTAATAACCCCATTCAGTGTTGTAGCAGGATACAAATCAAAACATAAAAACTGATAATCATGAACCCATTTTGAAAAATATCAGAGAAAAATACCATTCCCAATATTATGAAGAAAAATTAAATACCCAGAAATTAACCTAAGGAAATGAAAGAACACTACAATGAAAACTACTGTACTTTGAAAAAGTAAATTTAAAATGACATCAGAATATGGAAAGATATCCCATTTTCTTGGATAGGCAGAACCAACATAGTCAAAATGGCCATACTTCCAAAATTGATGTACAAATTTACCACAATCCCAATAAAAATTCCAACAGCATTCTTCATGGAGCTGTAGAAAATAATCCTGAAATTCATATGAAGCCAAAAGAGATCCAAAATAATAAAGGCAATCTTGAATAAAAAGAGCAAAACAGAAGACAACATAATCCTAGACTTGAAGTTTCAAAGATACTGTGGTAAAACAGCATGGTACTAGCATAAAAACAGACCTGAGGAAAAGAAAAGAGGAGGCAAGAACCAACCCCAAGTACATTGAACTATTTGATATTTGACAGAGGGGCCAACAAAACACACTGGAGGTAAGATAACCTCCAGCAGGAAGCTATGCAGTTCAGAAAACCGGCTACCTGTATGCAGAAGATTGAATCCAGGTCCATCTGTCTCACCAGGCACTGAATCAAAATCAAAATAGATCAAAGAACTACATGTCAAAACAGAAATGCTTAACCTACTGGAAATCAAAATAGGTAAAACTCTTGAAGTCACAGGCTTAAGCAAGGACTTTCTGAACAGAATATCAGTTGCACAGAATCAACAAATGAGATCATACTAAATTTAAAAAAAAATTTTGCACAACAAAAGAAAGAACCAATAGAATGAAAAGACAACCTACAGAATAAGAAAAAATTTTACAATGATCCTTCAGATGGAAGACTCATATCTAGAATATATAAAATACTAAAAATATTAAATTCCCCAAAACAAAAGACCCAATCAGAAAATTAGCAAATAAAATGAATAGACACATCACAGAAAAAGTTCAAATGGCCAATAAATACAAGAAATGCTTAACATTGATGACCACTAAGAAAATGCAAATTAAATGCAAATTAAAAACACTGAGATTCCATCTTACCTGAGAAATAATGGTCATCATCAAGAAATCAAATAATAACAAATGCAGGAGAGGCTATGGGGAAAAAGAAACTCGTCTTCACTGTTGGTAGAAATGTAAACTAGTACAATCCTTATGGAAATCAGTATTGAGATTCCTTAAAACTGAAACTAGAGATTCTATTAGATCCAGATATTCTCCTTCTAGGTATTTTCCCAAAAGAAAGACATCATATTATAGCAATACATGCAAATCCATGTTTATAACAGTACTATTCCTAATAGCTGCATCTCGAAAGCAGCTTATGTGTCCATCAACAGATGAATGGATAAAGAAAATATGGTATTTACACTCAGTGGAGTACTACTGTGCCACAGAGAAAGATAAGTTTGAGTCATTTGTAGGAAAATGGAAACACTTTGAAACCATAATGTTAAGTAAAATAAGTTAGAAACACAAGCTTACATAGCACGTGGCTTTTCTTATACGGGAAACCCGTAGTAAAAATAAGGAGGGAAATAAAGGTAATAGGAAGTAGAAAGATCGGTGTTTCTCAAAGGAAAGGGCATCAAGAGATGGGGGAGGGTAGAGGTGGGAAAGACAAAGAAGAATTGAGCTGTGTTATGTACCTGTATCAACGCCACACAAAGGATGTAAACATTGTGTAACTGCAAGCACGTACAAAATAAAAAAGTTAAAACAGAAGGAGATCAAGAGACGGGGGAAGGAAGGGAAAAAGGATGAAAAAGGAATTAAGATGTGTACATGTACTAACTTCCCACAAAAACTATCAATATTATGTGCTATATACATGTAATAATAATCTAAAATTTTTTAATTTTTTTTAAAAAATACTAAATTGTAACTCATTCTAACAATGAGTAATATTTTTATACAGGCTTATAAGAAAAATAAAACAACCCTATCTGTCTTACTGAGCTCTTTGTCATTGTTTTTAATATTTTATCAATATTTTAACATTAATGTAATCATATTACACAGTCTATTTTGATAAAATGTTTGCTATTAATAATTATATTACTCAAGAAATGTAACTTTAAATGTTCAGAATCAAATTTAGAAAATTTAGAAATTAAACTCAGTTGATATTTTTGCTGTAAACAGTGTAATACAATTAATAAAAGACATTCAGGTATAAAATAATATATTACGTACATAAGATTTTGTGAAATTAAGATAAATCTGGTAAGAAGTAATGAATTAAAAACAGAGATATAAAAATAAAGAAAAATTCCTTTATCAATATTTTTAAAAGATTTTTGATAGAAAATCCAATCAATTTGGTACTTAAACAGAAAGCATTTAAAATCACAGAACACTTCTATTGTAAAAGGTTAATACTACTAGAATTAGTTGGCTTATAGCCACAAAAATGGTAACTATGTGAGATAATGCATTCATTCAATTTAACCACTCCACAGTATGTGTATACTTCCAAACACCATGTTGCACATGATGAAGTAAAATATGTGGGAGATCACCTAATTTGAGATTATTTACATTTTGGAAAATGTTAGGTGTTATTTGTCTCCATAAGGAATTACATAGAGACTTTCAAATTGCTTCACGAGTGTACAAAGTTTGAAAATCATTACTTTCAGGACTCAAATAAGTTTCCCTGCTTTGGATGCTTCACAGAGAAACCTTAACCTGGTATCAGTTTCTCAGGATTGAACTCACTACCTGAAGAGCACACTCCTGTCTGCATGCTGCAGGGTCCCTGGACAGATAATCAGGACCCTGGTGAATTGGATGCTCTGTAGTCCTTTTGTCTGTCAGACTAACATGAACAGGAAAATCCAAATTTTCTTAGGAAGCGCTGCAATGCTTATAAAGAAAACTCTGGCTTTCCATACCACCATAGAATGTAGCTTTGACAAATAAAATCATTGTTTTCTAACTTCTTATAAAAGTTAGAAAAATTTAAAGCCAATAACCAGTTTAGAACTTATCAGAATGAGAAAAAAGCAGCATACATTTAAAAGATAAAAGTAAAACAAACTTTTGTATAATCATGATATTGTTATGAAAATTTTGATATTTAATTTTGTATGAATGTTCATACTGAGGTTGTTTTTAAAGAAAGTTAGTTAGGAATATAACATTTCACTCTAGTATGTACCAGTTTTATTCCAAGTAATTACCAGTTATTTATTAATATGTTTTGTATCACTAAAGCTCATAACTAGAGGATATACACAAAGACCCTTCAATTTTTTTCTAATTTTTGTACTTGTTAAATGAAAAAGTACAGGCAAAATTTCCTATGCTTGTTTTGTTTTGTTTTGTTTCATTTTGAGACAGGGTCTCACTATGTAGTTCAGTCTAGTTTTGAACTCACTTCATAGCCCAGGCTGGCCTCAGACTGGTGGTGTTCCTTCTGCCTCAGCCTCCCAAGTGATAGAATTACAGGTTGCACTACCATGCCTTGCTCCCATGCATTTTAAATTATTGAAATTTTTTAAACATTGTGAAAGTATAAAATTATTTTAAATGATCTTGTTCAAATGATTAATATTTTAATTGATACAACAAAAACATTACAACTCAGTTGTATAGTAAAAGCAGCTTCTGGCTTCAACATTAAAGTATTATAAAATATAAATTTTGTGTGGTTCTATTAAGTCTTGATTATATGCAAAAGTAGTTGACTTTCCTTTCTAATAACATTTATTTTCATTTTGGAAGAGACAAAGCAAAAAATGATGAGCTCTAACAGTACATGTGGACATATATACCCAGAACTCTTCTACAGAGCTAAGAATCTGGAAATAAATTAAACATCAGTGTTGATATATTACTTTATAATATCATTTTATTCTTCACAGTCACAATTTTGCTTTGTGCCACTCATATTTCATTCCCTTAATGTTTTAGAGAAGCCCACTGAAACTAGTATAATCAGAAGAAAAATAACAGAGAAAAATACTTCCATTTAAGAGAATTTGCTTCTGTGCTAGACTTGTAAGAGATTTGTTATAAACACCATATTGCTTAGAAAATCAGAAACCTAATAAATTCTTCCAAGAAATCAGAAAAATAAATCATGTTCAAGTATAAGTTGTTTTTGCAAACTAAAACAAATCGTCAAATTCTGTCAATAAAAATACTGCCAAACAAGTGCATTTTTCATCTATATACTTATCTATGATGATGAAAAAAAACCCCCAAAACTGCACCCAACATTTTTACTGCTGTAACAGTGATGAAATACTTCCAAGACCTCCCTCGATCCATCAAAAAATATATAAAATTCATGCAAAGGATATAATAGAATGACTTGGTAGAAAAGATGGACTGCTAGGACAATTTATTTTGGATTTAATCTTTGAGTGAGTGGAGCATGGTATTTGGGTCATTTACTTAAGAGAAAGGAAGTGATGAGTTGTACCTCACCTTTGATAAAAAGCATAATTACTCATATTTTACTCAATGTTTAACTCTGTATATTTATCTATTATATTTACAATAACTCTGTTCCAAGTTGATTAAGGTTTAATCACACCTGACTAAGCAAGAAAAAATGACAGAGAGTAATAATTATTATTCACTTATACATATTCCTATAACATTTGGAGATTCAGCCTCATTTGCACCTTCTAGCCCTAATTTTAGCTTACCTTTTTGTATGGAAGGTAAATTAACTTGAAGACCAATAGAGAAATACAAAGTGAAGAAAAAATTTATTTTATAGTCTCTGAGGTGCTATCCAGTTCTCTGCTAAATTTTATATAGGTTAGGAAGGCTGTATTTTCCAAATAAATCAGAGAGAGCCAACATCTCTACAATATACCCATCCCACAACCCACATCAAACCATGCCTTGCTGTGAAATTTTGGTCTAAGGTAAAAGCCTTTATCCCTGGTGAGTGTGGAAGCTGTACACACAATGGTGTGCCCTTCCTCCATTCCAACCAGAACAAAAGCAAGCCCTTGAGCATCCCTGTGGAATCTTCTGGCTTCTGTGGATTTATGCAAGTCTGGTCTTGAACCCATGGCTACACAGGCTGTGGGATAGGAGAATTTAACAAACCATGCTCTTATATAATTTGCAATGGAGTACTATCTTTGAGTGTGAATAATTACTCCGTCAATCATTTGGATGTTTTATGATGTAAGTAAAATATTTGTTTAAATATCATTAACGATAATGTATAATCCAGTTTATTTATAGCAAGGAAAAGAAGAAAACAATTTCTTTACATTTTGATGCTTCACTTAAGTTTCAAACAATTTCAAGTACCCAAATATATGCTACTTTATCCTATTCTCTTTTGCCTATGATCAAAACAATGCCCTTTAATGTTGCTTTTCTCTGTAAAGTAGTAGTAAGTTGAAAATGTCCCAAAGATTGTATTCAGGGCACACAATGAAATGTGTGAGGACACTTTCATCCACAGTCAAGGCTGAGGGCTCAGCTGTATGAGTTTTCCCCCAGATCTGACTGGTTCAAACTCCTTACAGGAATGGATTCACAAATAACGGGAAAAGAAAAGTGTCACTTTTGTAAAAACAACAGTAATGTTAATACTAACTCATCATAAGAGCTCTACTGGTTTAAGCAGAAAAAAATTAACTTGCAAAGATCAGGTTCAACTAATCATAAAGGAGAAAATCCAAATCTTTTGAAAACTGAACTCACAGGTAAGTAAGAGAGGATGGAAGAAGGGGAAGGGGGAGAGGAAGGAAGTAAAAAGAATCAGGATGTGTGGTGCACACATTCCAGCTTCCCAAAATCATTATGGACTGCCAGCAGGCCCTGATAAAAACATGTTCGTCTCCCTTCTATCCATCCATCCCTCTTTCTTTCTTTTCTCCCTCCCTCCCTCCCTCCCTCCCTCCCTCCCTCCCTCCCTCTCTCTCTCTCTCTTTCTTCTTTCTTTCTTTCTTTCTTTCTTTCTTTCTTTCTTTCTTTCTTTCTTTCTTTCTTCCTTTTTTCCTTCCTTCCTCAAATATAAAGCCTATGTTCCCTTTTTTATACATGAGTTACCTGAAGTGCAGGGAGCTAGCACGATTTTGTATAAGGGCATGAGTTTTAGGATCAGATGAAATCCCATATGAATTCTGTTTTAGTAACCATATAAGCTTGACCAAGTTACTTACATTGTCTGAGCCTAGGTGTTCTTCTTTGTGGAATGGAAATAATAATACTCAACTTGCTAGGAATGCAGTGAAGAATTAAAAGTATATGTCTGCATGCCTGTTTGAATGCTTGGTACTTCTCAGTCCTCTTGCCCTTGGAAGATAACAAAGTAAATTAGAAGCAAACTTGCTTTAGATTTTGAGCAAAACAAACTTCCCTTTTGTGCTATGTCTATCACAATTTGCTAACAAGTCCCTAGGGAAAGCTTTAGCCTCTGTGATTAAATTCCCTCATCCTACCCCATTTATAACATCTATCAAGTGAGGCATCTCAATTTAGGGCTGTAGCTTTTTTGGTTTGTCCAAGCAGATGCAGGAGATACATAAATCATTTTTCAGTTCCCAGTTCCCAGTGGTTCAAGCTGAGATAATAATCTTAAGTAGTCTTAAACCAAGGGCGAATCTGATTGGATCATCAGTGACAACAGATTGATCATCCAGTGATTTATTCTGAGTTGATATATAAGCCTTCTTTATGGACTTCATTATCTCAGATGTGTTTAACTCATGTTCCCATGAGACCATGTCTACAAACAATTTCCAAAGGTCACTTTCTAAACCCAGTGAACCTGTATTTCTTTTCTCTACCAAATAGTTTGGAAGCCATATTGAATATTTTTTGGTATCATGATTCATTTATAGATAATTTTTTCTTATCCACTGTTTTAATAGGTTTTTGTGTAGAGGTATTTTTGGAACCCCAATTTCTTCCTTCCCAAAATCAATTTTTCTAATTTTTCTTCGTTCTTTTCTAGTATCTCAGCACATAGAAACACCTTCTATCTTATTGCTTGGCTCAGAGGTTGAAAAACTATGGGCCTACAAGCCAAATCTAACCTGTTTCCATATGATCAGTGAGCGAGGAATGGTTTAAATATTATTAAATGTAAAAAACCCCCAAAATTTTATGACAAACAGTATATGAAATTCAAACTTTCTTGTATATAGGTTATTGGAAAATGGATATTTTCATCAGCTAACTATTGACTGAAGTTGCTTAGCACTGCTACGGTGGAGAGTTAACAGTTATACCAATGCTTTCCCTTCATTCTCAGTCTCATAAGAAGGGCTCAATTCTTATCCCTCTGCTGCCTTGTGACCATTTTCTTGATCATCTCTCAATAAGTTATCCTCTTGTAAAGTATAATTCAATGTGAGGCTTTATATTTCAAAGAAAGCTGGAAGATAATTAGTTCAACACTCTTACCTCAGGACTCGCATGGCTTTGAGGCTACCCCTCACGCTCCTCTCCACCTCTCCTTGTCAGCCATCTTTTGGCTCTGTGTGGTGCCGCTCTCCTCTCTATGTTACACGTGTTCCCAGCAGGGTATGGAATTACTTACATTCCTCTACTTCAGGAAAATTTTCATTATTTTCCATGCCAGTGTCTTTCTAAAGTTTTATTTTATACTTAACTATTTCAGTTCACTACTCCCAATCCTTTCCATTTCATTCCTAGTCATCAGTGTCAAGGACTTGACCAATTGAGGTACTCATTGCAGTAGTGGTCTCATTATTTTCTCTTCCCAGAAGCATCCATCACCTTGAAGCTCTCAGGCTCTCACATCCCCCTCTTTGGAAGACTTTTGTCTTTACACTTCTCCATTGTTCTTTCATTCTGATTAGCTCTTGAGCCTCATGGTAATTTTACTTTTGAATACTGCAAACATTTAAATTCTCTAGTCTCATGGTACTTTATTGATATCTCATCCCAATGACCATGTTATATCAAGGAGCTACAGCATAACCACAACATCAGTCCTGAGGTGGGGAAACTCAGGTGTCTTTGTTCCTTGGTTCAGCCCAGAGAACCAAGCTTTGAATGACTACAGATTCAGGCTCACTAATCTCAGCAGAGGATAACTAGTGCTCAGAAAGGGTATGGTGAATCACCATTTTCCTAAACTTGAACAGTTCTAATTTTCTCTATAAGAATTCATAGTGCCAAGAGTTTGTTAACTCAACCTCTGCCTAGAAACCTCAGGCTTTTGCAAATAACCTTAACATCTCTTCTCTCCTCCTCAGAGATCTTTGGATCTATGTTTTTCCATTGGTGTCTGCCTGATTCTGCCACCCATTTCTGGCAAAAAAAAAAAAATTTGTTTGAATCAGGGTCTCATTACATAGTGCAGGCTGGCCATAAGCTCATTATATAGCCCTGATTGGCCTTGAACTCATGGAAATTCTCATCTCAGCCTCTTGAATACTGGGATTATAGGCACATGCCAAAAATTCTTTTGCCACGCATTTCCTCCATGTTCACATACAAAAGTGTTAAGACTTTTTTCCTCTAACATTTACATCTTCAAACTACTTCACCTGGTTCATTTCTTTTGTTTTCTAACACTTTTATTTTTCACCTTTGCTACAATATTTTCCCCTTAAATTCATTCTCTTTAAACACTACCATTTCACCTTTTCCTGTCTTATGTTTAGATAATAAGCCTGAATTTCACACTATAAGATCACTACCTAGGACCATACACTGACTTCAGACCAACAGGTGTGCAAAAGTACTCCACAAAAGAGTAACAGTGACCTGTGGTCCCAAACTGCAGAGGTATTTCCTGAATTCTTATTGTTTTCAATCTCACTGTTGTATTTGATATATCTACTCTTCTGTAAATCATCTCCTTCCTTAGCATGAGTGACAAACAATAAATCATTTGCTTTCTGGCCCATTGACTGCATTTTGCCATTTCTTGCCTGTATTGTGGTAAGTACCCCACTCTGCTTAATATAATAAGTTTTTTCCCTCTCCCCAAATCTATGGCTTTTTCTGCTTGTAAATTTTGAAATCAGAGCTAGATTTTGTCTCACCACTGAGGAGATGAAATAAACAAACTTACAGTAAGTATTTATATGTTGCATGAAAGCATGGAATTCTGACTTCTCTAAAGCAGAAGAATCTCTGGCACAAAGACATTATTTAGTAAAATAACTTGAGAATAAATAATAATTTGGATTAATTTTAATTTTTACTGTATACTTTTTGAAAAGAAAAATATTTTAATACATAGCAGAAGTTATTTAAATCTTTATGTATTATTTCCATTTTGCTATCTTTTCTGAAATACTAACTGATTTTTAAAATCTCCCTTAGCTTTAGTAGATAAATAGATACATAGGTAGATAGAGTTAGATACATTTTCTGCCTCTTAACCATGTGGGTAATCCCCCGCCCGTGTGTGTGTGTGTGTGTGTGTGTAAATACTAACTAAATGCTTAGAAAAGGCAGTAGATTACAGCTCTAGATGGTAAAACATAGCTCTTATTCAAAATCACCCTTTCTCCTGATATATCCTTATTCTCCAAAACTAAATTCTGCCTTACCCTCCAAACTTGTTCAATTAGGATCATCCTAAGGCTTTTTGTTTTTGAACAGTACCATGAGTAAGTTATAATTTTCACAAAAGTGAGAAGGCAGATGAAAAGTGAAGACCAAAAAGTATATACATAGCAGAACAGTTTTCAACAAACTGACAATAATCAACAAGTAATCAAAACTGATGACTCGAAGTGTTAGCACAGTAAACTGAGACAAATCACAAGAAATGCATTATTAGTAAAACATCAATGTTTGACATTTTCTTAGATTTAAGATTATCTAACATCACTTGGACTAATTTATATTCTGTACATTTTCTTTGGGAAAGAAATAGATTGGCTGAGAAATAGTTTTTAAGATCAGTACATGGCACAGAAAATCATCTGATATAACTATGTTGAGGCCTATGAAAAACTTTGCTGATATACTAAAAATGGTTGCAAACAGATTAATAAGTGTGATGGACTTTGATATTTGGTAGTAAAGCAAGGTTAAGAAAAGTCGGTTAATACAAAGATCACTCTTTTAGTAGAGGAAATATAGTGTCATGGCATCTGACTCACATTCTCGTTCTTTCTTACGCAGATACTAAACACAGTGGAATGAACTTTGAGGTAAGGCATGGTGACAAAAACCACATCCTTTTAACTTTCTCTGTTTTTCTTCCTGCCCAAACAGAACAGAGAGATGCTCAACTAGAGACACAGTGACATGGCATCTCAGGATTTTGGACTAAAACCAAATAAGTGATACAAAATTGGGAAAATTCTTTGTCAGACACAAGAATTAAATTTGGACTCTACAAAATTATAAAAGGCACCAATCAGAATCTTATTAATCCTGGTGTTTTCTTCCTCATCTGGGTAGACGTTACTAAAAGATCACCTTGTGTTCCTCCACCGCCCTTCATCTTTTATACCAGACTAAAACTTGAAGTAGTTAGCTCCGAGTCTGGTTACTTGGTAGAATAAATGAGGAAATCTCACTCATTTTTAGTCATTAAACTTAATACTTTCTTCCACAAGAGTTATATACAATTAGAGGGGAATAGAAAAATGGAAAATAAGTACCAGGGGTAAGAAGAATGCACACGTGGTAACCGTAAGTATTAACATAATACCATGATTAGCTGTAAAATTAGACTCTGATATTCTTGGCTGATAAGATACCTGTAGCACTTGTGACTATAAATTTCTCATACCAGCGTGTTAAAAATACACCTTTTCAGCATGGCTTCATGGAACACAATAGAGCGCTCCTTCCTCAGCTACAAATAGAACTACCATACAATCCAGCAAGCTCGCTGCTGCATATATTGCATTATGTTCACTGAAGCCTGATTCACAACACCTGTGATCTGGACACAAAGCACGTATCACTAGCAGATGAATAGATAAAGAAAATGTGATATCCATACTTAATAGAATACTATTTAACCTTAAAGATGGCAACCCTGTCATTTGTGAAAATTTGAACCCAAAGAGCATTATATAAGTGAGACAAACCAAGTACAGAAAAAGAAATACTACCTGATCTCACTTATACACAATATCAAAAATTTTAAATTTTATGTACTGAAACATTTACTAGTAAAATAAAACAAAATTAAATTTAAGGAGTAAAGAGCTAATTTCCTGGGTACAGTTTGAATAGATGGTCAAAGGAATATAAAAATCTCAGGAGCCAAGGATTTGGCTCAATGGTATAAGTGCCTGCCTGACAAGAGTGAGGTCATGAGTTCAATCCCCAGTACCAAATCAATCAATAAATCAATCAATCAGTAAATAAATAAAAAACAAAAATCTCAAATAAGAGAAATAAGTTCAAGGGATCTATTGAACACAGCATGGTGACCATAGTTAGTGACATTGTATTCTCTTTTTTTTGGTATTGTATTCTTGAAAATTGCCAAGAGTAGATATTAAATGTTGTTATGACAAAAAATTAGACAATTCATAATAATTTGCTTGATTTAATCATTTTGCTATATAAAATATTGTATATGACAAATATATGTATCTTTGTCAATTAAGAAAAATAAATAGGTCAGAGAAAAATGCAGATTCTCAGACCCTGCTGTAGTCTATGTCAAAATTCTCGAGATTGAAGTCCAGAGTTTTTTATTTAATAAGTCTATCAACTTACTGTGATATATATTCAAGTATGAGAAGCCATGCTGTATTATAATCTGAAGTGTCACATTAAGGAAATATCTGTTGAGGCAGCAACAGACCACCAGCAAAGTATTTCAGCTTTAATTGCTGAGTGAGCCAGAAAGTCCTCTATTGGGAAAAACCACTTGGAAGCCAGCTGGCAGACCCTGAGTGAGTTCAGATGATCTGGGCACAGGGACTTCACTGTGTGCCTGCCAGAGCCTACCTCGCAGAGAAGCACCAGGGCCAGCCAAAAAACAAATGCTATTTCTTTCACTTCTTTTCTTTCTCCTTCCTGACCCAGTGGCATTGGTGACCTGCCTGCCAGATTTAATTACAAGCTAAGAGACAAGACCTAGTATTTGTATTTGGTTCCCTAAGGAAAAAATGACTGACTTCAGCTGGTGAGATTTGTGCTTTTAGAAAGGCAGAGGAACTGTAAGAGAAGCCTGACAGTTTAGCACAGCCTCCAGTAGTATCTGAATAGGAGAAGAAAGTTGGCTAAAGAAACTTACCTTGCTGAGGTTTATGGTACAGCCAGGACTATTTGGAGGAAACAAGAGAAACTTGCCCAATTCCTGCATCAGCCCACACACAGATGTGGAGACTTGCTGCATAAGTATTTCTGGCAGTTTTTCTGGCAATATACAGCATGCATATTAGATTCACAGATCTACACTCACATTGCCCACACACAAGCCTAGTACTTTGTCTTTATCCTCTTAACAATCTCATTCCTTTTTTGGGTACTTTACGACAGACATCAGGCAAGATGGTTGTCTCCCCAATGTATCATAAATGCACACATGTGTATATAAAATTACATGAGAAATGCTATCTCCCTCATAGGTTTGAAACACAAATATTATCCTTTCACTTGTGTTGAAACAATCTCTTAGGACCTCAACTAGACTGGTTAGTAAAAGATTATACAAAATTTGATCTCCATTAGAATGTTTTTAAAAATAAAAAGTAAACAGCCAAGAAAATTCTAGTTTGGGATAGAGAGAAGACAAATGTTTATGCACACAAACTTTCTAGCAGTAGCTACATTTATTTTTAGGAATATATCTTAAGAAGATGTCAAGGGTGTGTTACTTGTGATAAAAGAGATTTCTATTTGACTTCCAATAAATTTCATTTCAGATACCTACAGCAAATCATTGTCAAATATACATAAACAAAATCAAGACAGATATAAACAAGTATATTTACATAAAACAACTGACCTCATTGAAAGAAAAATATTGATCTTCTGTCTAAAACTCTCTGTGCTTACAGATTTTTTACATTATAAAAGATACCGGAAAGACACATGAAATATTTGCACACTCAGATGGACAGTGGCATTATTCAAAATAACCAAGAGGTGAAGCAACTCAAATTGCCATTGATAGATGAAGGGATAAAGAAACTGTGGTGTGTACGTGCAATGGCACATTACTCAGCTTTAAAAAAAGAAGGAAGCTATGTCACATGCTACAGTGTGGACAAATCTGGAGAAGATTATACTGAGTGAACCAAACTAACCATGAAAAAACACACATGTGTATGACTTTCCTTATATGGGATCCTTGGAATAGTCGAACTAATGGAGCCATAAACTAGAATGGCAATTACCAAGGGATTAGTAGAGGAGAAGATAGGATGTTCTTTAATGGGTACAAGAATTTTGGTTTTTCAAGATAAAAAATTCTAAAAATTTGTTTCACAAAGTAAATATACTTACCATGACTGAGACGCACATTTAAAAATGGCTAAGACAGTAAATTTTATGTTATGTAGTTTTACATTAATAAAAATAAAATAAATATGGTTCACTTTGCTATTACTTTAGATTTTATTATGAAAAACTATATTTATATTATGTTCTGTTTTTGAAAATCAAGCCAAATTTTTACCTTGAGCCCGACACACAGTGCTCATAACAAATTCCAACTTATTCTTCCATTAAGAGAAAGTTTTGGCCATAAAAACAAATAAAAATGAAATATGAAAAACTAGTATTAAACATTCCTTATATTTTAACTTCTCTGTATTAAAATAGAAAGAATCCAATGAAATGAACAGTCAGGAAAAACTTACTTAAACTAAGTTAATTTTCAGACAAAAAAAATTAATTAGAACCTACAAGTGCAAATAGTGAGAACTTTTTGTACTCAGTTTGGTCAGTGCAACTGCTAAGAAACAAAATGCTCATCTCTCACAATCTGGTCCAGACTAGAAACCTACTTGGATGAGTGACCTATTATGATAAGGAAAAGTCTCTGGTTACAGCTCTCACAAAACTTCAATTTTCTTTCAACACAACAAGCATCACTTTTAACAGTCCTCCTCCACAGAAGACAGCAACTCTCACAAATTTGTTATCACTCAATCAGCTGCACTCTTTGCTTTATAGGTCAGCGATTCAAAGGTTAGAAAGTTGATTTGAAACCTTTGATAATATAAAGGGGGAGAACTGCCTTTACTTGCAGAGAAAATTCTCTAAGAGAGAATTTGTTTTTGAAAATATTTGGATAATCTGACACTGTTTTCTACAGAGATACAATGGGACAACCAGTATAGAGGTAAAACCTTGGATTTGATGTCAAAAGCCTTCTGTTTAAGTGTCATACCTTCTCACTAGTTTCTCCTGGCCTATTTCCATTTCCTGGCCCATCCTCTCTACTTGCTGAATAATCTTAGACCTAAAAGTTGTCAGTGGGGATCTATTTGCATGGAATGTGGATTCTTAGTAATTGCAATGACCGAACTGAATATAAAAATTTTTCACCATTTGTGTCTTTCATGTCTAATTAATTTTCTGTCTAAAGATTAACTTTGTTTGGGTAAGTTTTTTCTGACTGTTCATTTTGTTGGGTTATTTCTATTTTTAACATAATGAAGTACATGTCAAAATATGATGAATGTTTAATACCAGTTTTTCATATTTCATTTTTATTTTCTTTGTGGCTGTCCTGGTTACTTTTCTCTCACTGATGGAACAAAACACCCAGCATCCAAAATGAAGGAAGGAAAGGTTTGTTTAGCTCACTGTCTGTGGAGGTTTCAGTCCATAATCAGCTGGGTGGCATGGCACTGGGGCAACACTTCAAGGCAGCGGCCAGAGCAAAAAGGGGAACAAGTCTTTTCTCCTCCCTTGTACTATACACAGGCCATTCTCTGCCCCTTTAGGGCAGGTGTTGCACTCACAATATCTCTGTATCCTCCTCTTGCACAGGCGGAGGATAGAAGTAGTTGTTGATTTCTGATCATTTAGAACTGATATTTACAAAGAAGAAATCTGAGAATAATCTCAGTTTAACTCTTCCTACATTAAGTTGTGATAGGTGATGTTTTTCTTTGCTTAGGTGCTTGTAGATTTTATACAATATGAAAGTTGGAGATTTCTAGAATCTGGAAATGGTAGGGCAAGAGAGAGATGGAGATAGAATAGTTAACCAGTAAGGGGATTCAGTTGAATAGGGAAGATAACTTCTCATAGCATAGTAGGATAACTATACTTGAAAACAACTAATTATAAACTTGAAAGCAGCTAATAGGGAGAATTTTGAGTATTTCCAACAGGAATAATTGATAAATGTATGCATATATCAGTTAACCTGATTTGAAAATTACACATTGTATACAAGTAGTGAAATATTACATTGTACCCCACAAATGTGTACAGTTATTATGTGACACATAAATTGACAATTTATAATTTTTGTAACATTGTGCATCAGCATTGGTTATTTGATGTTAATATTAACTTGATAAGTCTGTAACATAAATGAATAGGAAGGGAGATTCAATCAAAGGTAAGAAGGTATATATAGGAATAAGCCTAAATGGGGGCAGAAGGGCAAGCCTCTACTTAAGGGAAAGCTTGAAGAAAGTGGCTCAAGTTCCAAGCTAAGCTATAGTCTGAGATTGCAGGATAAGTACCTGTGGTCAACAGAATAGTGACTGGGAGAATGTTGCAATATCCTGCAAGATGGAACCATGATGGAGCAGAGAGTGTGAGTCAGTCCAGCGGGCACTGACACAAAACATCAGGAGGCATCAGCAAGAGTGTCTAGAGCTCAGGAATAGTTGATAAGTTAGTTAGCATTCTGCCACTGTGGCAAAATATTTGAGATAATCAAATTAATAAGCAAAAAAGTTTGTTTTGATTAATAGTTTCAGAGGTTTCAGTCCATGGTTTCTTGGTCCCATTGCTTTGCTCTTGAAGCAGTATAATACAGCATGTTGGGAGCACATGGCCGAGCAAACTCTTTCATCTCAAGAAGAGAGAGAGAGAAAGAGACAGAGACAGACAGAGAGAGATGGAGACAGAGACGGAGACAAACAGAGACAGAGACAGAGAAGGAGACAGACAGAGACACAGAGAGAGAGAGAGAGAGAGAGAGAAACAGAGAGACAGAGAGAAGGAGAGGAGAGTTCTTAATATTCCCAACACAAGTAAGTGACTAATGGATGTGTATATCAGTCACCCTGAGGGAGGTTTCTGAAATCCCCATATCACCTTCAAAATCCTACCCTCCATTGCCTAACTTCCTCTAACTAGACACCATCCTTAAAGGTTCTGCCATCACCCAGTGGCACCACAGGCCAGACATTTCAGATCCAAACTACATAAGTAGTGTCTGGTGAGTTCCTGGGAAGCTTGGTTAGATAAAATAAATAACAGGAGGTAGTGCAGACTTGCATAAACAATGGGAATCAGGACTGAATTTGAAGTTCAGCGACACTAATGCCCCACTCCTAGATGAATACCTAACTCCACTGACTGGTGAGGAAGAGACTCGGAGTCTCCAGGAATTTATGCAAAATGTGGCAGGAATTAGTACAAAATAAATGGGAACACTGAAAAAGTATCTTTGCAATAAAGATTTTTATAACAAGGAAGAGATGATATAAAATTTTTTATCTGAATAAGCAACTCTATAAATAAATAATCTTAATTTTGCAATAAATTGATATTCATATTAAGAGGGTACTTAATGTAAGTTATAAAAATCAAAGTACAAAAATCAGTATAGTAACTAATTCCATAATGCATTTCTCACTACAAAAAAGTGAACTGTTACCTAAGGACCAGAACAATTCTACCAAAAAGACCACATCAAGGGAGTGCCAGGTGTTAGATTAATGAAGGAGTTTCACTATCAAAGAAGGTAGGTTCTGTGCTACTACTGATTTTCAGGGAAATTGGCAAAACATCAGTAGTCCCAATCTTACATATGTAGACATTTAAAACAGGTTGAGGCAGCGACATTTTATAGGCAAGCATGAAAAGAAAAACAATCACAGGAATGATATAATTACAGGGCAAAAAAAATGTAAACACCATTAATGCATTAATTTTATATTTGAGTTTTTTTCCAAAGTTGTTTTACCAATTTATGTGTGCAAGGCTTTTTTAAAGTTACAAATTCATTTAGATTTTTTTCATGTATGTATTCTAATACATGGGTTATATTGAATTGATAATTTTTACAGAGGATTAGTAATAATTGGTCATTCAAAAGAGTAGAGAATTTAGAAGGATTTTTTATCAAACCTAAAGAGGCAATAAGAGAAGTAGCTGCCATTTTGGTTTTAAATACTTACAAATGAGTACATTTTCAGGTGGAATGGTTCCTTTTTATTATCCACTCAGAGCCACTGGTATGTCTTATTTCAGCTTCCATTAAAATGCAGGCTTATTGAGAATCCACTGTGTAATGTTGGCTCTCTGATTCAGATTCCTTTCCTGTACAGTGAAGACAATAATGGCTACTTCAGAGAGCTATTTTAAAGGAAGAGCTTATGCAGAAGTACTTTACACCATCTCAATAAATGACAATTATGATTTTAATGCTTGAAAAAGCTGGAGTCAAAAAAGGAGGCTTCATTTTGATCCTTTTATGCAGCTCCTTGTTACTGTGGTTGAAAGCCAGCTCTTCATAGGAAAGTTGGCTCACAAATTCATAACATCAGCAACAGTAACAGCATGAGCTCAATTGTTGGACACAGATTGAAAGTATGACTACTTTGGAAGAGGTATAAAGTCGTATGTGTGCATCGTGTGTTTAAATTTGAAATAGGCATTTTAATAAACCATTTCTGACCCTCAGAGAAGCAGTTCCATGCTTCTGGGGTACCAGGAGTTTCCAAGTTTTGAAAGGTCCACTAAATGCTGCCTGTCTTCAGGGATGGGTACGTTGGACTGTCCCATATTTAGCCCCTGGTCCTCTCTTTTACCTTCAGAAATCTACTTCACTTCATCTCAGATTGCTGAGCTGCTGCATCTTTATGGTGGTTTTTGATGTATCACAGGCGAATCCAGGTCAACTTTACTTCTGTCAAATGTCACAATAAAAAAATTCACGAGTCAAATATGCTTGGAAAAGCAATATTCTGGTCTCACTTTTCAGATATACACACTCTAGTAAGACATTGCTTCAAGAGATCCTGTTGAACCTAATTTCCCTACAACTATTGCTTACTTATTTTTTCATGTGATTTTTAAAATCCTCCATAATTATTATCCTACAAAATCACTTTGGGAAAGATTAATTTAGCCTTAATTCCTTTGCTATCATAGAGGTTAAATTGTGTTTAATGCAAGATATTACTGTATCAGTATGGCATTTTAACATACCCCCAGCATGTGCAAATATAATTTGAATGTTTCACACACGTTCTCATTTTGTCCTATCAAATGTTGCATAACAGTTCCATGATATTTATGGCAATGAAAAAGAATGGGTGTTTTTTCCTGGCTTCTGTCTGTTTTCCTCTTTTTTTTTAGGGCCCATAAGTTGGGTTTCAATGCAATAAATTCCTTGAGAAACTTGATCTGAGGTGGGTGGAAGAAAGTATCTTGGAAAATGGAAAACAGAACCTGATAGTACTGGTATTTTAAAATTTGTTTCTTTGCAAACATTATTTTATCCACCAGACACAAGAGAAATAGGTTTTCTAAGCATACAGCCCCAAACCACTATGCACCCTTTCCAAGGTCACATAAATGTAAAGGGTATAAAACTCTTATGCACTTACCCTACTGCTTCTGAGCTGCAAAGAAATTAATAAATAACAGCACTGAGCCCAACACAGTGGTACATGCATGTGACTGGGGCTAGAAGATTGCTGCAAGTTTGAGTCCAGCCTGGGCTACACAGTGAGTTTGACATAGTGAACTACATAGTGAGATTCTGTTTCAAAAAAAAAAAACACAAATAAACAAATAAATA
Source organism: Hydrochoerus hydrochaeris (assembly GCA_004027455.1). Lineage (NCBI taxonomy): Eukaryota > Metazoa > Chordata > Mammalia > Rodentia > Hydrochaeridae > Hydrochoerus > Hydrochoerus hydrochaeris. Next base: position 197,212 of record PVLA01002824.1, read on the forward strand.
CATACTTACATAAATAACAGGACTAAAAAAAGTCAATAAAAACAGGACTGTCTGATAATCCACAATTCCACCCTGATAATGTCAAATTTTACAATCAATGTAGAAAAAGTAAATATTACTGTTTCTCAAAAATGACATGCTGAACTTTCCCAACAGTAGCCACTTACAATTTAAAGGTAAACATGAACCCAATAGAAGGCATTGTCTTTTCGGTCTCCTTTTCAATGGAAGGGGAAATAAAAGTTTATTTACTATTCTTCATGTCTTGGTCTAGATAAAGGAAAATTTTTCCTCACTGGTGGGGTATTATAAAGGGATATTCTGTAGAAGTTGATATGTAGGGTAAGAATTGCCAGCACCCAATATAAATGTTCATGTTTCAATGGTCTAAAATGGTCTCAACAGAATGCTAACATCCTTAAGGCAGAGAAAGTATATCTAAAGGAAAATCTAAAAGGAAAGTAGACACAAGATAAACAAAATGGTTACAAAGTATAATGTGAACTACTGGCAATTTTTCCTTTGATCACTACTTTCCCTTGACATTCTATCGATCAGAGCAAGGGGAAAAGAAATTCTACAGGAACTAACTCATCACAGTTTTAAACAGAAAGCAGTACATACAACAAGCCTCTGGTATCAGTTCTTTATTAGTCAAACAATAAATTAATATATCTTTTAGTATGAATTCCAGGAAGTTTCATACTGGTTCATTTAATAAATAAGGTCTACAAATCATCAGCCCATTTCTCAACCTTGTGAAACACAATGAAAAGGAAATCTTAATGTAGACTGATATAAAATATATTTATATGAAATATAAATATACACATGCATTTTTAACTACTGTCAGAGAATCAAGTGTTTTTTTTTAAAGCACATAACTTCATTTCTCTGGATGTCAATTTTTCTATCTGTGAAGTGCTAAAACTATACTAGACAATGTTTAAAGTTCTTTCCATCTTATATGGCATAATGTAATGACTATTTTTATTCCATTTCCTTTTGTTGAAAAGTAAGTTATTCTCAAACACAATATACAGATAGGCTGTGTAGAAATTTTCTGGTGAAACTCTTTTTAAAGAGTTTCTCATCTCATCCTACTGAAAAGCTTTTACACAGCAAGAGAAACCACCAACATAGTGAAGAGATAACCCACAACATGGAAGAAAATGTTTGCCAACTGTTCCTCAAACAAGGATTACTATCGAGAACATATAAAGAACTCAAAAAAAAAAATCCATCCTCCCATATTTAAAGACCCAATCCAAAAACAAGCATCTGACATGAATACATCTCAGATGAAGAAATACAAACTGAAAATAAATACATGAAGAAATATTTAACATCATTGGTGTGTCAAGAGATGCAAATTAAAACACAACTGAGATTCCACTTCATCTCAGAAAGAATGGCTATTGTCAAGAAATCAAGCTATAACAAATGCTGGAAGGACTGTGGGAAAAAGGAATCCTTCTCCACTGTTGGTGAGACTGCAGACTGGTGCAACCACTGTGGAAATCAGTGTGGAGATTCCTCAAAAAACTAGGATTGGAGGTCCCATTCAATCCAGCTATTGCCCTTCTGGGTATCTTCTCAAAAGAATTAAAAGCTTCACACCACAGTGATATATATGCACCTATGTTTATAGCAGCAGTTAGTAATAGCCAGATATTGGAAATAACCTAAATGCCCATTGTCTGAGGAATGGATAAAAAAGATGTGATGTTTTAATACAATGGAGTACTGCTCAGCCATAAAGAATGATAAACTTGACATGTATAGGTTAATCAATGCACCTTCAGAACATACTCATTATTGAAATAAATAGGACATAAATGTATAAACATCATATTGTTTCATTAGTGTGACAAGATGAAAGAAAAAGCATATATATATTATGTCTATAACAATAGTTAAGATAGTTATACTACTGATTTCTCTTGAGTTCACTAAAGAAAGATTTGTGCTGGTGTTAGTCAGACAATTGAATGGAATATGTCCTGTGCTCTGGGTGAATGATTTGGGGATGACAATGCACAATGTATGCACCATGGTTGCCCCCTGATTGATGTGTTTTGAAATTTTTTGTAGTTTTTTTTCTTCTTTTCTTTCTTTTTATCCTTGAATAAAATGGATTTGAAAAACAAATAAATGAAATAGAGATTCTTAGACTCTGCTTCCAGAGATTACGATTCAGCAAGGCTAGAGCAGGTTTCAAGAGTCAGTAATTTTTCTAAAGCTCTCCCAAGTGATTATCATTCTAACACACAGCCAGGCTTGGCTTGGGAACACCAACTTAAAGTTATAACTGTTGGGAATAGAATCAGTGTTGCTCGTTTAAGATTAAGTCACTTAAGGTACTTCAGCTTCTAATAGAGGAAGAAATGTGAGTCTTGCCTATGCATTAAGGACATCTCAAGTAAATAGGAGTCTGGCTATGCTACACATTTTGAATTCACATCCCTCTGATTTGGCAGCTCTGTCACTATAGGGTGTTTACAACTTTGGATATTCAGCAATTCTCTATCTCTTGTGTTTCTTTTGGGGGAAAAAAGTCTCTCTAACACTATTCTAAAACCTTTGCTGTGAATTTTCTTGACCAGAAATGGATCATATTGTCATGAATTAAATATTTACTGGCAGAGGTCGTGGTACCCAAGACTACTGGTTTTCAGCCTTAGTTATAGATTGGAGTTACCTGGAAGAATTTTTAAGCTATGAATATTTATGTACAACTTCCAGAGTTTGTGATTTAATTAGTTTGGAATGTGGCCAGGGCATCCAGAGTTCAAAAACTTTCCCAGATAATTCTAATGTATGGCCAAATTTGAAAATCACTGTCTTAGATTAATCATCCAGGATGGAATGCTCCTGGAGAGTCAACTGCCATGACCACTAAAATCTTCTAAATTCCCTTAAGCAAACGTATCTTTACCTTTTATGGGTGTTACAATCACTTAAAAGACTTACAGATTTACTAAAGGTAAGAAAAACTAGACAGTGCCAGAAACATGTTCTTTTTGACTATTAAACTAACATACCTCACTTTTTACCATGAGATCTTTCTGTATCTGGAATGAGGGAGAGAGGAGGTCAAGTCATGCAGAACCATTGCAGATTAGCCTTGGTTGTTTCAAACCAGGTACGTGAGATGATATCAAATCTAACTTCCTGGAGCCAGTAAAGGGGAACCAGTAGCCAAAGCAAACAGATACCATGAAAAGGAGTCACATCTTGGAGAGGTGTTAAATTTAAATCAGAGTAAATTTTAAATTTTGCCATGATATACTTTTGGATTATCACAATAACAGCACATACATTGATACAGTACAGAAACATTCTCCTTTTAGAAAATCTTTACTACAAAAATCCCATGTTACTCCAACAATGTAGACTTGATAAAAAGAGCAAAAACCTTAGTAAACAAGAAAAAGATTCATAGTATTTTAAACACAGTCTTTAAAATATACACTGCCCCAAAACTATTCACAGCATTTATCAGACTTTCAACTGACAGAAAATAATTCTGAGTGTTCTACATGCCTGAAATCATCAAGAGGATTTTACTTCATAAATGTTCATATTATGTATGAATTTTTTCAACTTGCATTTTTAAACAGTTCAAAGTCTCATAAATGTAAGCTGGTAAAGACTTGATTTTTCACTCTATTATACATTGTGGTAATGAAAATGTTGAAAATTTTCCTCTCAGATTCTAAGGGGGAAAAAAAGATCAAATAAAAGCTGAGAATTCCTAAGGCCTATCCCAGAAGTGAAGGATAAAATTTAACAAGTTAGATATCCTCTTAAAACTTGGATAAAGTTGATTTGGAACTTCCAGATTAAATACCATTATGCCACTGATGATTGACTGTTTATCTTAAAAAGTCTATAGGATAAACATATGGCATTTTTTGTAGTGGGAGAAACAATTAAGGAAACCATCTGTGATAATTCAATGTGCTATTTCATATGATGAAGGTAATTAAGCATGGACTACTGAAGAAACACAGGTGGAGAAAAAACACCAAATTTAGCTAGGGATCCAGAGAAGGACCAAAAAAAGAAGGCATGATGATTAATTTTATGTATCAACATTACTGGCCTAAAAGATGCTCAGCTAGCTGGTAAAATATTGTTTCTAGATGTGTCTGTGAGCGTGTTTCTGAAGGAGATTAGCATTTGAATTGGTAGACTATGTAAAGAAAACCACCCTTCCCAATATGAACAGCAGGTATCATCCTTTCCATTGACAGCAGAAGTAAAATAAAGAAACTGAGGAAAGGAAAACTGTATCTCCCTTCTAAAGCTGAGATATCCATTTTCTTCTGCCCCTGGACGCAGAAGCTCCTGGTTCTTGGGCCTTGCATCTCTAGGACCTACACCATCAAACCCCCCAACTTCTGTCTCGTCCTCAGGTATTTAGACTAAGACTGAATTGTACCATGAACTTTCCTGATTATTAAACTTGAAGACAGTAGATCAGGGGACTTTTGGGCTTTTGTAATCATTTGAGTCAATACCCATAATAAATCTATAGATCCACTTTATAGTGGATCCTATGTCTGCATAGGAATTAGGCAGAGAAAGAACAGATTCAACTCAGTATTATGAGGGAACATCATGTGTAGGGAGCTACAAATAGCTAAATTCACTTTGCAGTTGGGAGAAATTGAGAGTGCTAAACAGCATGTGAGACAGAATTTGTATCACAAAATCCTGTAAGTCACAAAATGTCAGCCTGAATATGGTATCTTGAGCTTTCATCATTAGACTTTTGTAAGTTTCCCCCAAAAACCAAACAATTTGAAAGTGTTTATAGTATAAGGACAAATTGTCTTACATATGCAAAATTATACCAGTCTGTTACATACAAGCTCACAGGAAGAAGTACTACAAGACAGGCACTATATTACATGCCTGGCACACAATACCTCTAAAGTTCACAATCATCCTACAAGTTAAAGTTTATTATTCTTTTACAGGTGAGAAAAATGAAGGCTCACATAGATTGAAGGGTTTCTGTGAACTCTGTCTTATTGTGGTGGAATGGAAAGTAGGGCTTACTAAATTCTATCATAAAGAAATACTACAGGATTTTCTCTTGTTCAATATACATATCAGAGAGTTTTGAAAATAATGTTGAAGAATGTATTTCCTCCAGGATCAGTGATCAAAGAACAGCTGAAATATCTGCTGTTCAGATAGCTGAGTTATCTTCTTTTCTCAGGCTATAATCCAAAAACACATCTCATCATTTTAAAATGAGGACGATGTCAGTTTGGGATTGAAATCTGCCTCTTTTCCCACATCAGTTAACTGCATGCAAGTCCAGCATCTGCTGACTCTGGGTTAGCCGATTAAAATCAAAATCTTCCAATCGCTACACAGGGGCAAATACCTCTGTCATAGAGTCATAAAGCTTCTTTATGTAACATCTTTATAGCAGATGTGTGGACAAGTGGTGCAATGTTCCCCTCATTTCTTACAAGACTATTGTGTTGACTCAATGGGACAAAATGTTTAAGTACTTAACACTCATTTGGAACACAATGCCTTTGTTGTAATATCTGACAGTTATTGTTGGGAAAGATTAGAACAACTCTTACCTCCACAGTCTCTACTCAGCTTCACCAACACACACATGTGAACGAACACATACACATGTCTAGGACTCAGAGCTCCATTTTAGAGTAGAACTACTCAATTTATTAACTGAGGTCTCAGGCTGAGAGAATAAAGGGATCAATTACATCATAGTTTGGATCCATGAAGGTAGAAAACCTGTCAATAACCAGACAAAATGTTCTCAATGTGTATGTCATGGTTTTAAAATCATGGCTTTAAAAAAGTCATTGAACTTCCACCTTACTTCAAGATGAGGAATGCAATGCACAGAGAGGTTAAACATTAATTCAAGGACATATAAGTAGAAAAAGTTAGGATTGAACTGATACTTTCTGACTGCAGGCCAGACTAATCTTCATAAAACACAGATCTGAGATCATTACTTATTTATTTAACTTTTCCTTGATTATCTATTACTTGTTCAATACAATTCAATATTTTTAAGCTGGCAGCAAAAGTTCTTTTTAAACCAGTTCCAAGTTCTTTCAAGATTGTCTACTACTTTCTGTCCAAGCAACCAGAATTCAGCCAAACTCAATGAGGTAAATTCTGCATCACAACACTTTCAGTATCTGTACTCATTAATTTCCTTCTGCTTGAAATCTCCCATTTTCCTCACCTAACCAAATCATAACTGCTTTCCACATTCCATCTACGTGTCACTTTCTGCAACAAAACATGAAATCTATCCAAATGGAAGTTATTAAGGTTTATACCTAGATGTCTGCTCAAAACCTCATGCATTCAGAGGACAGGCTTGTGGAGGGTGACTGGCTTAAGGAGGTACTATAGCTCGTTTGGTGTTAGGACTGGGAGGAGCAAGTCAGTGGAGGCATGACTTGGAAGGATTTCTCTCTCCTTGGACCCACTCTTCCCCTCTGTCTGCTTCCTACTCACCTTGCCTTCGCCATACTCATTTTAGACTGACCATGAGTCCCTCCCCCTCTCCCTCTTCTTCTCCTTCTCCTGTCTCTCTCTTTCTCCATCTTTCTCAAGTTGTTGAGTATTGTGTCTCAGCATTAAGAAAGTGACTAGCAAAGAGGTGATTTAAATCACCATATATAAGTTCTCTAAATTGTTCGGTGTTTAGCCTATTTTTACATACTTAAGTTTCCAAATATACATCTGTTTCTTCATTGTCATCTCCTTATGGGCAAAGACTGTCTTTCAATCCTCTCTACATTCCTGTGCCCTATACATCATAGATGACAAAGAAATGTTTTGAATGAAAGAAAGATGAAATGAAAGCTCACTCAGATTTCCAATGCCATATCTGTTATGCCAGTAAGGAAGGCTCGCTTTTGTACAGATATTTTGTTTCATGTTGCACATTCAAGCATCTCAGCTCTGCCAAATACCGAAACAGTGTGATATTTGCATTCTGTCAAAGATTTGAGTACCAGAAGTTCAGTAAAGGGCTTCCCTGGAAAAATATCAGAGTAAAATCGGCAGAACTGATCAGAGAGGAGAGCTGAGCAATGATGAGGTTGCAAGCAAGGCCTCTTTAGGAGTAGTGTGATCCTTTCAAGTAGAAGGAGGGGGTCTGCCTTTGTGTTCCACCAAGTACTGTACAGCCAGTGCCCGTGGCAGAGCTGCATGCAGGAGGAGGAACACACTTGGGCAAGACAGCTTCTTTTGACTGACATAACTCAAAGCTAAATTCCTTCAGGATGAAGCCTTACTGCTGCATCACATGCCCTGGTGGGTCACAGAAGTAATAAATCAGACCACTGATATTTTCACACATTTATTCTATGCCTTGAGAATGCAGTGGCATACATAGGACATTAATTTGGAGAATATCTTAAATGACAGTGCCTGACAGTGCCTATTTTTGTAGAATATCATCTCCCAGTTGAAGCCTCAGCTATGACTTTAGTAGGACAGCTCTATGCTCAATTTGCTGCTTCCCAGTGATACAGATGTGAGTGGAGTCGTGGATTCCATGATCACATGTCCACCACCACACCTTTTGCCCGTCCAGTGGGTTTCTTGACCTGATGTGACAAGCATGTGATGTGTCTGTACCAAATACTCTAAGACTTTGGATACTCATGCTTGTGAAGACATCCACAAACTACCATCCAATATATATGAGTTGAGGAAGATGCTAGTACAACAGTGATTAATGACACAGTGTTCTGGGTTCAATATTTCATCTCTTGAAGAGCTTCACTGTTTGATACTGTCCTCTTTCTTCTTCACTTACACTTTTATGTACCATTCCCTAGGACTAGTATAGCAAACTTTCCTTGTTTTTGTTTCATTTTGAGTCAGAGTCTCGGTTTGTATTTCAGGCTGAACTTGAGTACACTGTGTATCCCAGGCTGGCCTCAAACTCACGGCAATCTTCCTTTCTCAGCTTCCTAAGGGCTAGGACTACAGGCATGTGCCATCACACCCCCATCATCTTTTGATGCTTGGTGTGACTTTTTGTTTAATTGGAGTTTTGTTCAGAGTCCTTGCCTACACCTATGACTTTATCTTCCAGTAGCTTCATCTTTTCTGTTTCAATGTTTAGATCTTTTATACATTTTAGTTTTAGTTTAGCACATGATGAAAGATATGGTCTAGATTTAATCTTCAGCATATGGGAAACTAATTTTTCCAGCATTTATTAAACAGATTATTTTTCTTCCAAGGAAGGTGTTTGGTCTCTTGGTCAAAGATAAGGTAGCTGAATGTGATTGGAGTTGCATCTTTTTACTCTGTTCCACTGATCTTTGAATGTTTTGGATTTTACTTTTCTTTTTACTTTTTGTGTCTGTGTGTGCCCATGTCTCTGTTTTAATCATTGCTTTGCTCTTGTTGCCCAGAATTGCTTTTGCTACTCTGGGTCTCTTCTGATTCTATAGGAATTTCAGGACTGTTTTTTCTAGTTCTGTGAGGAATGCTATAGGTATTCTAATTATGATTGCATTGGATTTCTATCTCAGTTTTGGGAGTATGATCATTTTGACAGTATTGGTTCTGCCTACTTAGGAATAGGGCACATCTTTCCATTTTTTGATGTCCTCTTGAATCTCCTTTTAAAGAATACCATAGTTTTCATTGTAGAAATCTCTCACTTCTTTGATTAGGCTAATTACTATGTCTTTAATTTTTCCTGATACTATTTTGAATGATATTTTCCTAATGTCTTTCTCACTGATTTCATTATTGATATACATGAATGCTATTGACTTTTGTGTGCTAATTATATGTCCTGCTACTGAAACTTGTTATTAATTCTAGGATTTTTTTGGTGGAATTATTTGGATCTTCTAGGTAAAATATCATATCTGCAGGTAATGGTCATTTGACTTCTCCCTTTCCTATGTATAGCCTTTTATTTCTTTCTCTTGTTTGATTGCTCTAATATTTCAAGTGCTCTGTTAAACTGAAGTAGGAATAGTGGGCATCCTTGTCTTCTTCCTGACTTTAGAGGGAAAGCTTCCAATTTTTTCCCATTTAATATCATCTTAGATGTTGGTTTGTCATAAATGGCTTTTAGCAGATTCAGGGAAGGTCCTTCTATACCTCTTTTCTTCAGGGTTTTATCTTCAAGTGTTGGATTTTGTAGAAAAAAAAACATTTTCTGCATCTATTAATATGAGCTCTTTGGTCAGTTCTTCCAGTTTTTTATTTGTTCCTCCAAATCCACACTGACCATTTTATATAGCATTTCCATCAACTTTTGCATCATGCGTTCTTTGAACTCACCAAGTTTATTCTTTGATCAACCTGTAGAACTCCACTAACTGATGTTTGTTTTCCTCTTCATTTGTGGCCCCTTAGATCTGCCTTTGGAGAATGGGGACACCTTGGACATCTTTTGTTGCCTTTTCCTATATATATATAGTTCTTTCCACTTCGTTGTTGTTGTTGTTGAGGATTGAGGTCAAATAAGATAAAGACAGTTTGTAATACATATGAAGATATTTTTATTACGATACTGTCTTCCTGCGATGTTTCAGCTTTATTTATCCAGAGATAAATATTCACCTCTTCAGCTATTTAAGTGATTTGGACTCTGACGTCAAGGCCTCAGTGAATCTTCTCTGAGCACCTCTGATGTGATTCCTTCTCTAGTTTGCCATGCTGGATCTCAATGTCCCCATCTCCAATTGTGGAGGCCTAGGATTTTGAGAATGGCTCCCACACACTTGCAGGCTCTGGTGAAATGATGGAGCTGTTGTTCGGAAGACCGTACACCACTCTGCTTCTTTCCTGTCTCCTGAGAAACTCCAGGCCAGTCTGTGCCTGGTGCTGCAATGGGGACTTGGGCTCCGCCTACTCCTCCTCTAGGTGGCAAACTTGGCAGCTGATGCTCTTCCCCTGCTGCTCTGCAGCAGCCAAGGCTGGAGGTGGTAAGAAGAACTACTCAGGGATCTTTCCATTCCCTTCACCTCTGCAGCTGCCCTGCCCTTTCCTTTTCCCTTTTCAGTGACCTTTAACTTGGAGCTTCTCACCCCACCCAGCGCCTCTCCAGGGCACCAGGCTAAGCCCACTCTTCGTGACCCATGGATCTGGCTGCCATGTGAGCGTGGGCTTTGACTGCTCTTGGGAAATCTGCTCCGCTGGCCAAAGTATATCTCCACACACACACTCCTCCGCCACCCAAGCAAGTGCCTTGAGGCTTCTTCTCTGCCTCCGGTGTGCCCTCAGCCCAGGTGCCCCACATTCCCCGCTTCAAAGCCCCACTCTCTTCCTTCCTTGTGCTGCTATAAACACAATTACGCTTGTGTAACTTTCAGTGTGCTGTCTTTAGATGTTTGGGGAATATACCAAGCAGCAGTATACCTAGTTTAAATGGTATATCTCTTTTTAGTTTTTTGAGAAATGTCTATACCAATTTCCATAATGATTGTACTGGTTTACATCCCTATCAATAGTGCAGGAACTTTCTCCCCCAGCCCCCAGTCCCCCCTGCCCTGCCGCAGCCCCGCCCAGCATCCTTGCTGGCCTTCATTATTTCTGAATTCTTGATATTATTTTTAATATTATATTATTCTTGATATTATATTTCTGAATTCATTCTAACTGGAATGAGATAGAATCTCAATGTAATTTTGCTTTGCATTTACCTGATGATTATGTAGAGCCTTTGCTTGTGTATCTATTGGTCATTTGTATTTTTCTTTGTTTAAATCCATTTGTTCATTTATTTATTGGGTTATTTGGCTTTTTGGTGTTATTTTACTTTTTCATGTATCCTAGATATTAATCTTTATTGGAAGAGTAGCTACAAAGATGTTCTCTGTTAATTGTTCCCTTTGTTGTACAGGTTTTAAATTTGATATAGCTCTATTTGTTGTGGAATCATCCATTTCTAGAAGGAGTTCTGGGTACTTATGGGCCCAGATTGGAGAGTGATATTACAAATCATGATCTAGACATTGGGTGAATCTGTTGTATCATAGTTTCCAGACCTTTCAGCTGACAAAAAAAAGAGAAATATATGTATTTATGCCAGATCATGTACTATATACATATACCTATAACTGTGTGTGTGTAGCCATCTGTGTCTGTATTAAGATTAATGAGTTCACACAAATGCCTACAATTCTATTTCCTGTTAGAATCCTTCAACTTTACCTTTCACTTTTCCATTTTATTCTTTCCCTTAATTTCTAGGGATAAAGTTATATGAATATTATGGATGTAAAAATTTATCTGAAGCAGAGTATTAGTGATAAGGTTTTATTTTTAATATTTTTTTCCCTGTATAACCTCTGTTACCTCTAACTTGCTGGGCCTGTCATTCCGCCTGCCATTTGTATGTTCATTCTCTATATTTCTTGTGAGACCCTTTCTTAACTGATCATTTTTTGTAATAAGGTGCAAGATATCTACTTGTATGCTCTGAACTTCATGAGTGTGACTCCTGAGTTGTGGGCATCATTCTAAATCAAGAGCATCTTAGCTTTATGTCATTGTCACTGGCAGTCTAGCAAAGCTAATGGGCTAATTCCGAACTTACATGTTTAAATACACAAAACAGAGTATGTATAAATAAAAACAAATTTTTCAAAAAAAGATGAATTCATCAAAGTAGAGTTATTACAAAGAACAAATCTGTGACATATAAATGTACATGCTTCTTTATTAGTACACTAAATAATATCTAGTGGCATATCTGATTACTTTCAATAATGAATGCAAATAATATTTTGAGATGTCTGAAAACACTTTGAATGTGACAAGCATTATTCAATTTGTGTATCACTGGATTAATTTGCTAAATTTTCAAAGATTAAGATTTTTGCATATAGATTTATGAAAGAGGTCAGCTCACTTTTTGTTTTTCAGTGTTTTTGTCAGATTTGAACATCAAGGTCATTTTGACCTCATGAAATTATTTAGGAAGAATTCCTTTTTTTCCTGTTTTCTTGAAGCAGTTTTTTGAAAGATTAATATATCATTTTTGAAATGTTTAGTAGGAATTGAGTGATGAAGTGATTGGAGCCTAGAGTTCTCCATGTAAGAAGGTTTTAAATTGTATATTCAGTTTCTTTAATAGGTACTAATTATTCTGATTTTCTTGTTCTTCTTGTGAGGGTTTTGGTAAGTAGTATTTTTCTAGGAATTTGCCTATTTCATTGAAATGGTCTAATCCTTTCATGTAATGTACATAAAACCTATTTTTTATTTTATTTTGTAGGAACTAGAGAGATATGTTATTTGTATTTTTTCTTAATTTGCACTTTCATTTTTGATAAGTTAAGATTTAACTATTTTTATTAATCTTTTTCAAAACACAAACTTGTAGCTTCAATTTTTTTCCTACAGTTTGTTTTCCATTTCTTTGAGTTTTCCCTCTTTACTGCTTCCTCTGCATTTTTAATTTGTATTTGCTGTCTTTTCCAGCTGCATAAGATGAAAGTTTAGATAAGGATCTTTCAGCTTTTCTTTTAAAAATATGTTTATTTATGCCTACTCATTTCCCTCTATGCCTTGCATTAGTTTTGATATGAGGTATATTTATTATAATTTAGTTCAAAATGTTTCCCAATGGCTCTTTGTGGTATATGTTAAATTCACTGAGATTTGTTCATTAATTTGTAATGGGTTTCTGACATTCATTCTCTGACACTAACTAGATGACCTGTAATCCAGTTCTAACTATGATACTCCATAGAGTTAACACAGAACCCCCAATTTAAGGGTTCAGTACTGAATGACTGCATTTACATCAAATGCTGGTGCCACTGCCAGTGTCCTCAAGCTGCCACTCACCCCCCCATATAGTATCAAAAGTGTCATTCTGTGAATAATCTCTCACACGAGATGCCAACAGTTCTTGAAACTCTGTACTAGGAAGCAGGAATAGGAAAAAGACCAGATATATCATTTATTATATCATTAAGTAGTGGAAGTTTTCTAGGTAACTTTTCTTAACATGTTTTCCACTCTATTTTCAATGTGTTCAATGAAAATACTGTGGATAATTTCAATTATCTAAAATTTGTGGGAAATGGTGTTTGACCTGGAATATGAATAATTTGATTAATATTTTATATGCCCCTGAGAATATGTACTGTACAGTGGTTATGTGTATCATTCGGTGTCACTAAAATTCCATTTGCTACAATTATTTACTGATTTTTGTATGAAAGTGTTGTTGTTCTAACATTTACTGGGAAAGAAAGGAATGATTTTCACTTTAATCGTGGAATTCTTTATTTCTCCTCTTATTTCTCAGAATTTTTGCTTTATATACACAGCCAAAGTGTATTATTTAGGGTACACCTTAGAAATCTAATGTTTTCCTGCCAGATTGATTTTTTCATCTTAAAAAAATGTCCTCTTTTTGTCCTAGAAAGTTTCTTGCCTTAAAATCTATTTTGTTGGGTGCTAGAAGAATGATAACATCTTTCATGTATTTTCCTCTTTTCATCAACTTTCAGCACAAGTACAATAGAGAACAATTTTATCACTCTGAGAAATTCTGTGGTACCCTTTGAGTCAACCCACTGCCCTTCAATATCAGACCCTGGAAACAACTGATACGTTTCTGTCACTGCAGTTTTGTATTTTCTTATGATTTATATAAAAGGAATTATATGGTATGCAGTCTTTCACATCTCCTTTTGTTCTTTTAGTGTGATATATTTGAGATTTAGCTCCATTATTGGGGGTATTTTGCAGTTTGTTCACTTATGTAGCTGAGTAATGTCCCTTGATATTCATTTGACAAGAATTGTCCCAGATTTGGTCAAGAGTCTTTTCAAAATGTTTTCATCACTCTTTGATCGTTGTCTTTCTTTCTGGCACAGAATGATTTCTTAGGTTCATCCTATACCTTCTCTGACCTTGCTCTAGATTTTTAAACTAAAACTTAACCCCAAATTTTAACTTAATTTTTTTGCCTTAGAAACTACTTTTTAAAACATGTAATTTCAGTGTAGTCATGAATAAACAATGTTGAGAGCCACAGGTATTCTAAAAATGTCAGGAGAAGATTTTTTTGTGTGTGATTTCTTTAACTTTTGGAACTAGAACTTACAATAAGCCAGACATGTTCTTTGATTCTTACCTTTTTGTGTTTTCATTTGCTTTAACCTGTGCTTATGAAAGCACTTAGCAGTGACCATGTGGAATAAAGAGAAGCCTGATTCTTAGTCTATCAGATTTCTATAACATAAATACTTCCAGCCATGACACATTAAAAGCTTCCAACATAAAGCTGATTAGTTTGCAAAGTTTAACAACTGTTTTTCACAAGCAAGTACAATTCTTCTAACTTGTCTTTATGTGGGTAAAACTCCATGGACATTTATTCTGCATAACCCCATGACTTAGATCAATTCCTTCCTTTCTATGTATGGGACTTCTTGGTCACAGAATTCTATGCAAGCACTCAAGATATATTGTAGTTTCAGTACTCATTTTCTTCAAAAATTTGTCTTGTTTTGTTATTAGCCTCAGAAGTTTTTGTATTCTTCCACTGATTTAAAAGTCTTAGTGTGTGCATGTCTGTCTTTGTGTGTGCATGTGTGTGTGTGTGCGTGTCCATGTGCATGCATGTGTGTGTATTCCCATACTCTATATAAAGCACTTCAGGATGTATGCCTGTCATATTGCCTGAAATGAGTATGTCTAGATAACTTTCTCATGATATGCTAATCCATAGAAAATATAATTATATGTCTTAAGCAACAATTTTAAAAAATATTTTATTTAACAACTAAATATTTGGAAGTATCTATAAAAATATTTTCTTCCACATACATTACTAATAGAGTATTTAGCAAATAAAAGCATTTGTACTTAGCACCATACCCAAAATAAAGGCACTTAAAAAGATCAACTAGTATTAGGCCTATAATAGTCATTTTTTTCTCACTGGTGAGTTACAACACCTGCCCAGGACCCACTTAATGAGGGAGAGATTTAATTTGGCTCGTGGCTAGGGGATCCTGTCTACAGTTGGCTGGCTCCAAGGGAAAACATTGCAGGGACATGTAGAGGGAAGTGCTCATCTCATGGCATCCAAGAAGCAGAAGGAAAAGGAGGGGTTGGGGATGAGCATATACCCTCCAAAAGGACACCTCCAGAAACACATCTTCCAATCAGATCCCACCTCCCAACCGTGTGTTTAGATATGAACTCATTAAGGGATGAATCCACGGATGATCCACTTAGATTGGTCCCCTCCTTTCCATACATAGAATCTATTGGTCTAAGATCCACTCACCTCCCACAAGCTCTGCTTCTGAACACGTGAGACTTTTGGGAGACATTTCAGTTCTGAACTGTGAGTTCATTATGTAACATTATACATAATTTGAGAGAATGGTTTTCAAACTTTCTCAATGGATGCCTTAAAGTCCTATTAATTTGCTTTGGATGCTACAAGGGGCAAAGAAAACTGGAGAGGAAGTATATTCCAGTTTCAATTTGTATTGAATATATACTATCAGAGGTCAGTTTCATATGTATTAAAAATTAGCAGCACCCACCTCCCCTCACTTTGTACACCATCTCCAGAAGCCCAAAGATAGAACTCCTAGTAGAAATTAAGAATATTATGATGCAACTGAGTTTCTTAATTGTATATGTCTTTTTTCAGCCATGGTATATTCACTTGTACAAAGCCTTTCCCACCAGACAATTTTAAGACAGGAAGAGCTGGTGAATATTGTGTGGGTCATGTTGTAAAAATATTTCTGAGTCACCAGAATGCTTGGAATTTTGTATGGCTGCCATGGAGTTTGCTTTCTCAGAAGTCTTTTTAAAAATCAGCTGATGAGCATTTTGAATATTTCATTTTCCTTATGACTTTTGTTAGAAACAGAAATCTTCAAAAGGAAGGTAACAATGGACACTGTTATCAAAGAAAAAAAGGGAGAAAAGATAACTCCAAAAAATGACCTGCAGATACTGAACCCAGCTCCTTTCAGCAAACTTTGATCATCTGAAAATAAGAAGTTATGTTTTGTTTTCTTTTGACCTTTGCAGTCAACATGTCTAAGTGCAGAACGTAGGGTTGGTAGTTATCATTGCTGTCTTCCTCTCTGCTCCACTATTGCTCTAGTCAGGAATCTCCAGAGAACCAGTGGTATAGTTCCAGTCCCAGTTCAAGGGTCTGAAACATAGGGATACTGATGCTATAAGTTTTAGCTTGACTCTAGGAGACTGATGTCCCAAAATGATAACAGGCAGATATAGAAAGGCACTTCATGTACTGTCTTGTACTATTTGGTCTCTGGGTAGATTCTGTGATGCTCACTCACTTTAGGGAGGGTGATCTCCTTTATTCAGCCTACTAATTTAAATGTTAATCTCATTCAAAAACACTTTCACAGACCCAGTAAGAAGTAGTGTTTAATCAAATATCTAGATACTCCAGAGCCTAGCCATGTTGACACAAAATTAACTATCATAAGCATTTTATCAGGCACCAACTTCTGATATCTCTAAGCCATCTGCTATTCTCCATGATGGTTCCTCTCCCAGTCCAGTCAGTGCCTTAGATTTCTCTGCCTGTCTGTCTGTTTCTGTCTCTGTCTCAGTCTCTGTCTGTCTGTCTCTGTCTCTGTCTCTGTCTGTCTGTCTGTGTGTGTGTGTTTGTGTGTGTGTGTGTGTGTGTGTGTGTGATTCTGTCTCTCATAGTCTTGCCTGCATTTGGCTAATTTTATTCAAGGCCTATTAGAGAATATAATGTGATCCAGTGACTACAGTCTGAGACTCATAAGCTTTGTGAGTTGCTAAACTCTTGGAAATTCACCTGAGTTTTCCCAGTCTCCAGTTTTCCTTAAATTATTTATCTGACAGTATTTTGTACATTTTGGAGAACTATACAAACATAAAATTACCAATGATATTATCATATGTAAATTATATTTTATTCTCCTAGAGTAGAAGTTGCAAACTACACACCTCCTTGGATATAGAATTTGAATCTTTTTATTCTGTATTTCAGAGAAGGGGACATGCATTGAATCATCTTGGGGAAGTCAGCATGGCAGATAGTTTACACTGCATTTGTTCTCTGAACTAAAAAGAGTACATCTAATATGCCAACTGCACTGATCTTACAGCCATTTATAGCAAACACTGTACTCTAGGAAGCAGGAGGATATGCTGTTTGAAAAAATGAACTCAGAGGCAGACTTCTTGGTTTTAAGCCAGTAACAGACTATGTGATTTTGGGTTATTTCACTAACTATTCAAATTTTTAGTTTCTCCAGCTTTAAAATAGGGATAATACTTCTTTATGACTGTAATGATGATTAAATGAAACCAGGATGCACAAGAGTTACAAACATCAGCCCCAAAACTCAGACATATGAGAAGTAGAATTTTATTAGTAATTCAATTTAATTTGTTTTGATATCCCCCACTCTATCAGGCAATTGTGAAATTTAACCTCAGATCTCCACAGATTACCTATCTACTCTCAGAGTTCTTCCAGTTCAATCCAGGTAGCAGAAATATGTAAGTTGCATATACTACTTTAAATTGTCTAGAAGTCACACTTTAAAGACTTAAAAGAAACATGAATTTCATTTTAAAAATGCATTTTAACTCAATATATCTAAATATCATTTCAACATGTAATCAATAGAAAATATTAATGAGCCATTTTACTATAATTGCTTTGTACCAAGTTGTTGAAACCTGGTATGTAGTGTACACTCACTGCACGTCTCAGTTTAGACCAGTCAGTTCTCTAGTGCTCAGTAGTACGTGTGTCAGTTGGGTAACACATTGGACAGTGCTGCTGTAGACTCTCAAGCAGATTGGGGGTGTGGGATCACCCTAGTTACTGCTGAGATCCACTATTTCCCTGGCCCACAATTCTCCTTCTGTGCTGACCTTTAATTAAACAAAGGAAAAGGGAAGAGGGTCCACTGGGATAAAACCAAGATTATCTCAAAATATCATAATATCACCTGAACTTCAGTTCCTGTGTTATGTTACAAGGAATCATGATTATTATAACTAAAACCTTTTGTCATATTTTATTATTTTCATTTCAGATTCATTTACTCATTAATATATTTTTTTACATCTGTATGTATGACTTTCCAGAATAAGAATTTTTAAAAGAAGTTCTTAGTCTAGGACAACTTGGCCTGCATGAAGCTTTGTTCAGAGGAAATGACTAGAGAAAGAAACAATTTTATGTATGCAATGAGTTGCTGTTCATTAGAAAAGTAAAGACATTAAAAAATAGCAGCCCTCGCAAGTGTGAGCCTCTAAATACCTTCCATGGCTCATTTTCAAGGTTATTCCATGCTATTTAAAAATACACAGGAGAATTTGAATAGAATCCCTTTGACTTTAAAAAAACCAGATCTGTCATTGTATTTGTCATTTGTACCTTCACTTTCCTACATTTTCTTTGTGGGTCTCTATCAAAGGAAGCTATATGAGTTAATTACATGTAAAGATATTAGAGATCCTTAAAGGCATACCTGGAACATGCTAAGTACCTGATATTGATCAAATGCTTTTCTAGGTATTATCTTTTTTTAATTATTGAAATGATCCTGCTGAATATTATTAAATTCTCCATTTTATAGAAAAGAAATCCATCTCTGAAAGACTAAAAAAGGACAATAAATGTAAGAGAGAGTGATCAAGCCTAGGTAGTCTGATTCTGAAGCCCACACTCCACACTATTCGGCTCTACACTTCCATGGCCTCTATAATCTTAAGCGTAAGTTCTTATTAACCTATTAGGAGATTGAATAACAAATGTGAGTAACACATATATATATATAAAATTGTCATCTGATAAATGACAAACTATACTCAGTTTGTTTACTGAGTATAGTTTCTTAAGGCATAGCTATCTGTGGCGCACTTGTATGGTGTCTATCTATACCGTCTGTGTCTGCATAGGTATCTATAACCTGTATTTTCCTCTGCTCATGAAAAGACAGGGAAACTCAATCTGACTTCCACTTGCAATAACACTAAAGTAATTCAGATTAGTGTCTTCATACAATAGAATAATAAACAGCAAAAAAATTTTGCACATTGAAGGTATTTATAGGAACAAGGATGATTTGCTCAAACATAGGTTGAATAAAAGAAAGTAGGCACAAAATTTTATAAACAGTATGTGTCTCTCTGTTAAAACAAAACAATTTTGTTTTGGAATGTATAGTTAGATGGAAAACAGTAACAAAAAAGAAGGATTTGAATACAAAAAAAGCTATGACTTTATTCTCTTCAGTGGCTAGAGAGAAACTCATGACTGGGAAGAGGCTTAAGGGGAAAGGACTTTTACAGAATTGTAATTTATTTCGTTTGCTGACTTGAGTAATAATTATATAGGTGTTTGCCTTATAGCAGTTTATTAAGTGATGCTCAAATTTTTATTATGTGCACTATATTTAAAAATAAAAATGTTTGAAAAGTTAGGAAAACATTACACCAACTAGATAGTGATGAACTCTGGAACAGTGCTGGAATCACCACTGTACAATGCTGAAGAGTTGGAAAGTGTATGTTTGTTTTGCCAGTTGTGTTTGGCTCAGGAAATCTCTACAAAAGAAGCACCGATGGAACTTCTGAAGATGTGAATTGTCTTGACGCCTCCATCCTGGATTCTCACTCATTCCTTCAGCATTATTTATTGAGCACATGCTATCTGCCAGGCACTGCAGATGTGAGGACACTGAAGTGAACAAAGCAAACCAGTCTCTACTCCTCTGGGGCTTGCAGTCTAACAGCACTGCAGAAAGATCTAAAAATCACATAGATACCTGTGTGATTCTTAATATAGAAACAATTTTCCTATGCATTATACTTTTCCTTAAATACTTAGTCCATACTTACAGAAAGACCTACACAAGTGAAGCTAGAATTTACAGAAAGTTAGTCTCTATGACATCACAGAAAATCCAAAGAATTTGTATATTAATTGAAATTTTTAGGTCAATGCAAGTGAAAAGATAAACATCTGGGGAATAGAATTCCTGTTCTAATTGTCCAGTAAACATTCAGATCCTATCACCCTCTGTCATTAATCTCTTAAGGTTTAAATTATTCCACCATCAGCAACCACCAAGACACCAGGCCAGGCAGCCCACAGGCATGCGGGCGCACACATGCCTTTGGCAGGCGGAGTAATCAGTGAGACTGCAAAATGGCAGGGTCTGAAGCAGCAGTGAGGAACCAGTAGTTGGGCTCTGGAGAACCCCGGAAGACCAGTCCCAGCCCCACATCCAGAGGCCAGGATAAGCTCCATACCCTGCACAATTCCCAAGGCAAACTTGCTGGAAGACAGCATTTCTGAGATCTGACTTGGACACGACCACAGAACTGCAATGTCAGAGGTATTTACTACTTTTATGTTACCTTGTTTGTCTAACTGCCATCCTTTTCCTATCTGGTTGGATTTCACCTTGTTTTGTATTTTGTGGTTATTTTTGTTTTTCTCTCTTTTTTTCTCTGGTCTCCTTTTTTGCTTTACTTTTTTCATCTCTCTCTTCCCTCTTTTTTTTCCATTGAGTTTCATAACTTTCTTTCTTTTTCTTCTACTGATCCTCTTTATCTTTTTCCTCAACTAGTTCTTGAATTTATACTTTTAAGTGAGTAAACATTGTCTGTTTCTTTTCTGATTACTCCTTTGCTTTCTCTTTCATTCCTTCTCTTCTGTGTCCTCTAGTTTCCCCAAAATTTGGGTGATCATTCTTTGACCTTCAGCCTTGAACCTATTATATTTAACTTATTTCATCACTCTATCTTATCCTCTATCCATCTTAACACCCCCAGCCACAGAACAAGGTAAAACCACTCCACTAAGTGTAAGTACATGGTTCATGTTTAAGTTTTCTATAAAACTTTAGAATTTGCTCCTGTGGTTAAAGGTATCAGGTTAATAATTACCATAGTTTGTCAGTAGCTAAGATGTACTTAAAACTATTGTTATTACTAACTGCAGTGCTTTACCCAGGATGTCATACATGGTATAATCAGCTTTTCTCCCTGTATGATAACATTGTGATTGTATGGGGTCATAATTATCACCACAGGCCAGTACCAAAGGACCAGGTGCTGAACCAAATAGTAGCTTTGCAGCCTTTACAAATTGAGAAGGTAGGTTCTTGGCTTAGCTATAAAGAACTGCCTACATTTAGAAGACATTCCTGCAAAACTTCTATGACAAACGAACAGCTAACATCACACTAAATGGTCAAAAACCGAAAACTGTCATTCTAAAATCAGGAACAAGCCAAGAATGTCCACTATCACTACTCTTTTTCAATATAATTCTGGAAATATTAACCAAACCAATTAGACAAGAGAAAGAAATAAAAGGAATAAAGGTAGAAAAAGGAAGAATTAAGATTATTGTTATTTGCAGATGACATTGGGATTCTACATAGAAGACCTCAAAAACTCCACCAAAAGACTTTTAGATTTAATAACCAAATTCAGTAGCTTAACTGGAGACAAAGTCAATACTCAAAACTCAATAACATTCTTACACACAAGCAACAAATTCACAGAGAGAAAAATTAGGGAAACCACACTCTTATAGCATCCAAAAAAAATGAAATACACAGAAATCAATCTAACAAAGGAAGTAAAAAATCTATACATTGAAAATGATAACAACTTGAAAAAGAAATCAAAGAGAATATCAGAAAATGAAAAGATATCCCTTGTTCATGGACACAAAGAACCAATTTAGTAAAAATGGCCATACTCCCAAAATTGTTTTACAGATTTAATGCAATCCTCATCAAAATACCATTAATATAATTCACAGAATTAGAGAAAACATTCTTTAAATTCATTTGTAATGAGAAGAGACCTAGAATGGCAATAGTAATTCTGGGCAACAAAGGTAAATTAGAAGGCATCACAATTCCTAAACTGAATTTATGCTACAAAGCCACTATGATAAAGTTAACATGGTATTGGCAAAAACAAACAAACAAACAAATGAAACAGACCTGAGGATCAGAATAAAAGATGCATATGCAACCTCAAACACACTCAGCCACCTTGTTTTTGACAAAGAGATCAAACATGTAAACTGAAAGAAAAATAACCTCTTAAATAAATGGTGTTAGAAAAACTGGTTTTCCACATGCAAAGACTAAAAAACTAGACCCATGGCTATCACCATACACTATACTAAAATCAAAGTGGATCAAAGATCTAAATATTAAAACAGAAACATTAAATGTACTGCAAGACAAAGTAGGTAGGAATCTAGGAATGTTGAAGACATAGGTATAGGCAGAGAGTTCATCAACAAAACTCAAACTGCACAGGAAGTACTTCAAAGAATCAACAACTGAGATCTCATCTCATCAAAAAGTTTTTTCACATCAAAAGAAATCACCAAAAGAGTGAAAATACAACCTACAGAATGGGAAAACATTTTAGCCAACAGTTCCTTAGACAAAGAACTTATATTGGGAATATATAAAAAATTTTAAAAAGTCAGGCATCCCAAATTCAAAGATTCAGTCCAAAAATGGGCATCTGAAATGAATATCCACTTCTCAGATGAAGAAATACAAATGATAAAAAAATACATGAAAAAATGTTCAACATCATTGGTCATTCAAGAAATGCAAATTAAAACAACACTGAGATACCATGTCACTTCAGAAATAATGGCTATCATCAAGAAATCAACAAGTAACAAATGCTGGAGGGGATGTGGGAAAAAAGGAAATCTTCTCCATTGTTGGAGGGAGTGTAGATTGGTACAACCACTGTGGAAATCAGTGTGGAGATTCCTCAAAAAGCTAGAATTAGAGATCCTACTCAACCTAGCTATTCTCCTTCTGGATATCTTCCCAGAAAAATTAAAAACATTGTACCTCAGTGATATATGTGCACTCATGTTTATAGCAGCAAAGTTTGTAATACATAAATCTTGAAAACAGCCCAAATGCCCATCAGCTGAGGAATGGATAAAAATGATGTGGTATTTTTATACAATGGAGTACTACTCAGACATAAAGAAGGATAAGCTTGAGACTTTTATAGGTAAGTATATGCAACTTGAGGCCCTACTCATAAGTGAAATAAATCAGACTTTTATGTGCCTCCCTAGTATGAGAAGCTAAAAGAGTAAATAAGATCCAAAATGTATAATAGATATTGTGAAATGGGAAAAAAATGTTTAAAAGGAAAGAGAAACTGGGGTAAGGGAAAGGAGAAAAGAAAAAGAAAAAGGAAAAGGAAAATAAATTATATATGAGTTTGTGCCTCTCGTGAATTGGCAGAAGCCATACTGGGTCTGGGAGCAGCACTTCAGGAAGCCAGTTCACCCTTCCGGTAAGCTGCACAAACCATGCAGGGCCAAGGATGAGAGAAGCCCAAATACCCTCCCTGTGAGCCAACCAGTGCATGGACTGAGAATCAAGAACTCCCACACCCCATAAGCAACTGGCTGGTTTGGAAGACAGGCTGAGTTGATAGCAATTAAGGTATAAAAACAACTTAATGCTTGTATTGTTTAACTGACTTTGCAGGACTAATACCAGTAGTCTAAGCTTCTATTTAGAGGATGTTTGGACTGGTTTTACCCTGTTTTGTTTATATTTCTCATATAGATATACTACTAATTTCTCTTAGTTCATTGAGTTAAAAGGTTTGTGCTTATATTGTTTGATCAGTTTTTCATGCCTATATCTTGTAATTTGAACAACTACTTTGAAGATAATAAACATGTTCACCATTGTTACTCTATTATTTTATTTCAAATTCTTTTTGTTTTTATTGTTTTTTTCTCTTTAAAATGAAAAAGGAAATATTAACAAGGGAAACTAAATAAACAAATAAATAAATAAAATTATTACACTATCATTATTTTCATCCTGTATATTTTTCCCCTTGCAAAAGGGACTTTGTACGCAATTGATTATTTAAAGATGTAATAAAAATTTTCTGGTCTTCAGTTTGAGCATCTAAAACATGGATCCAAGAGCTTCTCAAATTTCAACTAGTATTTCTAGTCTCTGAGGAAAGAATCTGAGTACAATTAAAATAAACAACAATCATATTAACCAAATTCCATAGGGAGCACATCTTTTAAAAATCTCACTCACTGCGGAGAACCTTGATGCTATACAACAGTAGAGCTGAATGTGATATAGATGCCAGAACCCAGTTCTCTTTAAAGAGAAAAAAACTAACATTTAGAGCAAGTATAATGGTCTTACCTGAGGTCATCCTGCTCGTGCTACATCTGAATTGATTCATTCACTCATTTAATGCATCAGTCTCTCTCCTGTGTCCTGAAGATTTACTTGTGCATAAAATACATAGCCTGATAATGTTTAGACATCATAATGTGTCTACATATGGACAGAAAGGGGGAAGGCAGATCATAAATAAAATTTAAAAGTAAGTTAACTAGAAAATTACAATTTAATAATTGATATAAAAATATGACAACTAAAGCAAAGGAGGCTTGTAAGTTGAAAAAAATTGAAATTTTGCATTGACTGGTTACAGAAATAGTTAAAGAAAAGTGACACTGGAGTTAAGTATTTACAAGAGATGAAAGGATGAATTGTACCAATCTGGGGAAGGAACATTTCATACAGGTGCTCAGATTTATAAGAGCACAGGCCCAGAATGGTTTCCTCTTAAAATTCCAATTGTAAAATGGACAAATTAATTAATTCTCATCAGAAAAATTTCACAGGCTAGATGAGGTAATAGATTTAGTCACAGATGAATAAGTTGCCTACAGAAATTTCAATCTTAAATGTACCAGTTATTTGTTTAGCACTGAGTGCATTACTACTTTGAGTGTAAATAAGAACTCCTTGACAAGATGAAGGGACTTATGATCTTATTACAAAGACAAGAGAATAATTTTAGTTTGCGATATTTTCTATAACAAATTTAGAGTTCCATGGGAAGTAGGTAGAGTACATAATATAAACCACATTGTATAGATGGGAAAACTGAAAACCAGAGATACTAATTGATGTAGCAAAAGGCAGCAGATGTCAATATTGAACAATATCTGTTCTCTGATCTCTACTTGTATCAAAACACTAATTCAGGTTCACAATTGTGAAAAAATGAGGTGTAGGACCAATCTTGTCATTCCTTACTGCATTTTATCCATTGCTTCATCACAGTGAAGCTGATCAGGAATGAAACACACCTGTTCACCTGGACATTGGTCTTTACCCAGTAGTCTAAGATGAGCTTTTCTCCAAGGCCCTGTAGAACTAGGGAGAGTAATGAAAAGATGTCACTGGCGTCTGAGTGGGAGGACAATGTACAGAGCCTTCTGGAGAGTGAAAGATCTCTCCAGAGCTTCAGAGAGTGAAAGAGGAATAACAGCTTCCTCTTATTTTTTGACATCTGTTTTCCCATTTCATCTTTAATAGAATCTACTATTTAAGCAGAAATTTTTCTTTTCATCTTGCAAATAAGAAAAAAAAATAAAGAACTTAAGCACTTGCTCAAGGTCATATAGCTTGCAATTGAGAAGAAAAGAAACCCATGAAACCCAGATTTTTATATGGAGAAAAATGGAGAAACTTCCAAGCTCTTGCAGTAATTCTATTTTGCATTGGCAGGGAGCAAAAAAGCAGGGTATGCATACTGTTAAGTGAAATAAATTAGATGCACAAGTTCAAATATCACATGGTTTCTCTGGTGTGAGAAGCCGAATATGTAACTAAGAAACAAAATATATAATAGATATTGTGAAACAGAAAGAAAATGTTCAAATGGGAAGAGGAACTAGGGAGGGTGAAGAAGAAAGAAAGAAAAGAAAAAAAAAGAATAAAGAATAAAAGGAAGAATGGAAATAACCTTTTGTAAATAATGATGGGAAGAAAGGTCAAACGGAGGGGAAGGAAAGGGAGGAAGAAGAATCAAGATATATCCTGTACAGGCACAAACTCCCCTTGATGAATATTATCATTATGTATATCTAAAATGTACCAATAAAATTAGTTTTTAAAATGTAGGGTAGTGAGGACACTGGTCCTATGTTCCCCCAAGAGCAAAATAGAGGGAGAGAAGACCAGTAGACTGAATGACGTCTTTGCTTTTGCAAACGGTGTACCTTCTGCTAGCCTACCTTCCCCACTCCTTTTCATTATGCATACAGTAATCCTGGCATATTCTTAAAAACAAATTTTACACGCAAGTGCAGTTTCACATTTGTAGACTTACTAGAAGGCTAGTACAGAAGGCTTCCATACACCTTATAATCATTTTTCTCTATGATTAACCCTTTACATTTATATCGTACATTTGTCACAGTTAATGAACCCATATGGATACACTGGTATTAATTAAAGTCCTTCATTTAGATGTCCTAACTTCCTCCAAGTATCCTTTTTTCTTTTCCAGGGTCTCATCTTGGATTACATATTCTGTTTAATGGTCATGTTTCCTTAGAAGCCTATTGGTATTGACAATTTCTTACATTTTTCTTGTTTTTGATGACCTTGACACTTTTGACCATTAGTTGTTAGTCTCCTCTCTTGGGATTTGTGTGAGGTTTTACTCATGACTAGACAGGGGTTATATGATTTGGAGAGGAAAACCACAGAGGTAACCATCTGAAACACATTACCCCAAGTGTATGTGCTGTCAGTATGACTCATTGCTGTTGATGTTATTCCTGCTCTCAGGTAAAAACAGAGTAAGCTTCATGGAGATTCCCCAAACCTCTGTCCCTGCTTCCCTTTTGTTTTTTCTCCTCTTCTCTGATGTCATTAGGAATATTAACACAAATAAAAATTAGATTAGAAATAATGGAAAGGAGAAATATTTAACAACAAGACTTTTTAAAACTGTATCATAAAATTTCAAAGAAATGTAGCTTATGCAAATTTGTGTACACAAATGGACAGAAATAACTGAGGAAATATTTTGGCCTTTTTTCAAATTCTTGAATGTACTTCACATTTATTTTTCTGTTTTCCTCCAACATGTTACTCAACTAACTAATAGTAGATTTAAGAATTCATGATTTGGGCTGGGGATTTAGCTCAGTGGCATAAGCACCTGCCTGGCAAGCATGAGGTCAGGAGTTTGATCCCTGGTACTGAAAAAAAAAAATTCATGATTTAAAAAGACAATTAAAACTTCAATGTTGAAACCTAGAGACAATTCAGGATGACATATGCATGATTCACTAAGATTAGCCAAGGCCTTTTCCAATCAGCCTGGTAATTTCATTCAGTCTCATGCTTCTATTTTCTTTTCCATCACAAATCTACTTCCATAGGAACTTTTAATATTGTCTTTTTTTCTATGTTTTATGATACATTTTTTTGAGACAAGGTCTCACTATGTAGTTCAGACTAGTCTTAAACTCACTATGTAGCCCAGGTTGGCCTCAAACTCATGGTGATCCTCCTACCTTCAGTGCCAAGAGATTACAGATTACATGCACCACCACGCCCACCAAGTGTGATGAAACTTGAATGAGTTCCTAAATAAGGAAAAAAAAAACCCACTAAAATTCAGCCTTTTTGTCCTAGTCATGTGACATTTATAGTAAATTTGGGAAACAGGGTGCTGCCCTTATATTAAAAATATCTATTTACATTGCATTATGACGTTCTTAAATGACCATAATCATAAAACAATTATTTATCAGGAGAGAAAAAATAAATATATAGACATTAAAATGAGCAAAGCCACATCTGATTGAATCTAAGTCTACAATAAACATTTATGCCATGCACACTAGTCTTTACACTGTTAAAAACCCAAGTGTTTTCTTTCTTTTAATGTTTTATGGAATATATATATAAAATGAGAAAAAATATATGTATATAAGAGAAAAAAGGGTTTTGAATGTTTCACCACCAAGAAATGATGTCCAAAGCTATTTTAAACCTCATATCACATTACTCAGTATACACAGGCATTGAAATATTGCATGGAACCCCATAAATATATACTATATGTATGTATCACCTTTTTCAAAAAAAGCCTTCTTGCTTAATGAAAAGTACACAAAAACCATCCCCATCCTCTGCCCTTAATAGAGGGAATGGCCTGGATTTATCTGGGAGCTACCGAGTCTC
The DNA here is from genome assembly GCA_004027455.1 of Hydrochoerus hydrochaeris. Classification (NCBI taxonomy): domain Eukaryota; kingdom Metazoa; phylum Chordata; class Mammalia; order Rodentia; family Hydrochaeridae; genus Hydrochoerus; species Hydrochoerus hydrochaeris. The sequence continues at coordinate 225,330 of PVLA01002824.1, forward strand.
TGTCCTTAAAATGAGAGAGTGCACCAAGTCTCCTCTTTCATCAACCATCTCTGGTTCCAGATCATCCCTTGAACCATCAACTACCCACAAAACACTTTTTCATAAACATTTCTGGGCACACAGCCTCAGAAATTCCTTCTACATCTATAAAATAGCTCCTGTATATTGAAAAACTAATAATTATTATGATATTATTGAAACAATGCTGAATTAAATTTGGTCATGTCTATGAAAATATTTATCCATTCAGAATTATATCTTTCAAAGAAATATCTTATTCATTTCAAACTGAAAATATAACCAAATGAAAAATCTGTCTCTAATATTTTTTGTTAACCAACTTTGTAGTTTGCATTTTTAAAAATTTCAGAACTATGCAAAATTGCCTCTGATGTACAATTTCCCTTGTAGCTAATATAAATTCATAGTCTTTTCCAACGGGTATACTAATAGTTACTCATTTAAGAAAAGAGAGCTGTGCATACCCTGCACATCATAGAAAAACACCCACACATACAAAGGCCACACTTTTACCAAGTCCTGAGAACTAGAATGCCTACTTACCACCTCCACCCTAACCACACCTTCCTGCCCTAAGCCTCTTGCCCAAATCTGGCTATGCTCCAGTGTATACCTCTTTGAAATCTGAAGATGTGAAGAGGAAAAGGTGAGTGAAAGAATAAAGCCATCAAGAGAAATTTGTGAAAATATCTGAAGAGCAGGAAATTCAGTTGGGTGGAGCTTTCTGGAGTGAATTGCTATCATTTGAAAATGTAAGACAGCAATTGAGTTTGCTGAAATAGCTAGAATCTTGCTCATTTTCCTACTTCTTGAAGCTAAAAATTGGATGATGTTGTTACAATCCAGTTAAATTAGACAAGACAGTTTGTTTTAATGACTCTGAATGTTTTTACCTCTTTAACAACCAGTGCCAATTGAAAAAATCCACTGAAATTCTTTACTTTGATTATTTGGCATGGGCCTCTTGAAAGAGATAACTAATTGAACTGAATTACCTTCTCCTTATACTTTCTAGATGTTGTTTGATCTCTACAAAAACATCAGTAATACACTTCCATAGCAACCTCTCTTGGAAAAATCTTAATTCTTTTTCTCTTCTCTCTGTCACTGTAAACTTTGCTTTTGTGTATAAGTTTGCTGAGACATTACAGCATTTACATCTGATTTGGAGCCATTTAGCTTGGATCAGTCCCTTAAAAGAGATAAATTCAAAGACAGATCTAAAACAAAGAAAGGTAAGTTAGTACTAGAAAGAGTACTTCTTTCAAGATACAGACAATCAGGACTCCAGTCCTCTGGTAAGTCGTGGTAGAAAGAGATGTTAACTTGACAGCAGGGAGTCAGCAAGTTGTGTTAATTATAGATCCTGAGGAGAAAACCTAAATGAGAAGTTTACAGGACTATAGCCAAGTCAGTTGCTTCTTCAATATTAAATCCAAAATTTGTCGAATTGAATGGGCAGACCAACCTATTTTACAACTGTAAAGAACCTAGGAAGCAGAATTTTCAGCCATTATTTGTGTATTAGTCATTTTTAATGAGATTGATAATAGTAATTATTTTTTCAAACTATCACTTAGTTTTGCAACAGTGTATAATCCCTTGATATAAATATAGTTCACTTTTTTTCATTTTCTTCCTGAAAAGTAAAAAAAAAAAAAAAAAGGCACAGGTGAAGAACTTGTAGCTTGCAAAAATATCATCATCCTAGGGCGTTTGTAATTAATCAAGCTGCGATTTGTGCAAGAGCAAAAGGGCATTTATTACATTCGCATGTGCAAACAGTTTGGCTTATTAAATCTGACCTGAGCCAAGATGTTTGTCACACTGTTGCAATGTCAGCATTACAAAAGTGAAAAAAAGAAAATGTGACCAGCATCAGCATTGATTCACTCATTCCTCATCTAGTATCTCTAGCCCTAAAAATTAAAGAGAGATTGCAACATTTGAAAAACATCTCGGGTAGAAATGTATGGAAAATAATTTGATTCAATTGTATCACAACAAATATTTGTTGAGAATTTACATATGAAACAGTGTAATGGCAATAAGGTTCTAAAGTAAATGAAAATTCCTTTCATATGTATTTTGTGGATTTGTGGGTTTCCTCTGCATGAGGATCAATTGGATTAGTGAACTTGGGGCAATGGACAAAATATTTCAACCTCCTCCCTAAGAAAATGATTGTAGGATGAACCTACTGTTTTGTTGATATTGGAGCAGTAGACCAGAAATTCACTTTAGAATTTGGGGTTGTATGTTTCATTACTGGGAATGACCCATATTAATTTAAGGCTTAGGACCACTTGAATAGTTGCAAGTTTCCGCATTCCACCAGGAGGCTTACACATAGGTAATACCCAGGTAATACTGGAAGTATTGCTTTTGAAAGTAAGGAAAATTTCATAGGATACTGTTTAACTGGACTTTGTCTTGTGGTACTTTATAACTTCCATTTCACTGCAAAGAAAGCAAGAGAATGATTCGATACCAAGAGGAAAAGAAGGAGCAAGAGGAGGAGCAAATGTAGCCATCCCTTCATTTTGGCCAGTTCTTAAAACAATTGAATTTGTTATGTGAAGTAGAAATACATGTCACAAGTGACAGCCAGGTTTTATCATAGGTGACCATTGGATGGAATTATCAACCAAGACAGAAAACCTCAGAGGAGGAATTTTTTTTTTTTCCAGGAAGATAAAAAGGTTGAATTTAAGTGGTCATAGAGGCTTTCAAGAAGAGCTCTTCCACAGATGATCTGAGTTTGGTGTCAGGGATAAAATCAAATTTGGGATATGGACTCCAGGACTTGTCTGTGTAAAAATAATAGTTACACCTGAACAATGGAATTAGCTCACAAAGGAAGAGATCACAGAACAGAGAGAAAGCATAAGGATTTTGTTCTTAATTTATTAATGTATATAGTACTAAAATATTTTCTTCTGAAAATTAACATAGGAAGTGTTTGGATAATTAAGTATCAAAAACCACTGTTAAGGCAGCATTAAGGACAGTAAGGACCATATCTATGCTGTGGAAATTTTGGCATTAATCAACATTAAAAAGTGTACTAAATAAATTGATCTGCATTATGTTATCATTGACTGTCTCATCAGTTAAACATCTTTCAAATATTTAAAACTACTTATTAGAACTTCAAGCTAGTGGATCCAAACTGTGCTAAAAACAATGCCTTGATACTTTGTATATTTAGGACTTTTTTGTTTTTCATATTTTCAACTTAAATATGATAAAAAGAACCATGAACCATAAAAACCAGAGGAGACTATACAAATGAGTCAACCCAACACTCTCCTTTCACTCTCCTTTTAGAAAACGTAGGACCCCACCCCCAAAAGTTAAACAGTGTGGCAAAGATAATCTAGCATTTGCACAATAACCCAAGTCCCTTTATCCCAGTTCTAGTTCCCTTTGTTCTGAAGCATGATCTCTACCCTCCAAGATAACTCACTGCCTATCCCCTCCCTCCACAGATACTAGTCTTTGAGCAAGTACACTTCTCTATTCTAATGCTCTTCACTCTAAAACTTAAAAACAAAACCAAGGAAACCCTAGTCCAGAAGCAGGACATATATGAAGCATTTCCAGGAAACCATCTACATACATGAGATTTGGAAGTTTTCCCCAAGTTTTCTAAATTGAAAAATGGAGACAGTAAATTAAAACTAAAAACTCTGATAAAAAAATACCCTTTTTACTCAGCACTGTCCTCTTCCACTATAAAAATACTTAGGTTGCTCCTGTATATAATGTGAATTTAAAAACTGAAGCCAACAAAGGATTATTTTGCAATAATGACTCCAAACTGATTTGACCGATTCTTTTTGTTTTTATATAGATGCCACTTTAGGTTATATATGAGTACAATATATATGCATATATATGATAAAAAACATGTATGATATATGAGCATGTGTGTATATAAGATAAATATATAGCCATAGGACAAACTTACATATATAAATTTATATATATTTATATACATATATATAAATAAATGCATTCTCATTTCTTTTTTTCTCCTCTAGAACAAGTTTCTCATCAAATCCAGGGAAAACCAAAGAATCAAATCACTCTGTTCCAAACACATCCTGAATTATTTAACACAGTGATAGAAAAATTAATAAATTAAAAAGAGAAATAATTAAATGGCATACTCAGTTGCACTGCCAAGTGGATCACTTTCAGATGGAGTCTCCTGGCATTATCAGCTTGCAGCTGGATTTTTATATTAGTTTTAAATTCTGCCAGTAGAAATTGCTGCTGTAGCTAACTCAAAAGTTCTACTCTTTTGAAAGCAGTGATAGTTCTCAACAGCAATGATTCCACAGTCCTCCAATAGCCCAGAATACTTAATGGGGTTCACATTAAGCCACAAGAAGTCAGAGCCTTTAGCCTCTCCCTCACATCAGTTGTCTTCATTGCGTCCTCCAGTTTAATAGAGTTTGAACTCTATTTTATACGGTGCGAAAGTATATCCTCCTGCAGCAGCATCCTTTTCTCCTTCAAAGAACCCTTTCTTCATTTCTTGTTTCTGGTTTCATTTCTAGCTGACACACATGCAATGCAGATAGTACCAGAACAGTCTTAAGTAATGAGTACATTTGAAGATATTTCCATTCTAGTCTTTAATACATAAGCAAAATGGGTAGATTTCTTTAAAAAGTATTACTTTACAAACTCTTTTTTTTCTGTACATTGAACTCAAGAATGACATATGTAAGTACTTCACTATTAGTAAAAATTGGGGTTTCTACTTGACTGAAACCTTAATACTGTATTTCCAAATCTAATTTGCCTAAAGTTCTCTTTTCCTCAAGAACCAATCCATCATAAATCTTATAGATCCTTCTCTTTTGGAATTTGGACCAGCCTGATTCAATTCTTTAGGTTAATAATGTCTTCGGCACTTATGGAAGAAAAAAAAAATTAAAAGGACTAACCTCTAATTACATGTCAAGAGTAAGGTATAAAATAAAAACCTGAATCATCTTGATACATTCCCACTTATTTGGAGAGTCATCAACATCAATGTCAATTTGAACAAAATGGAGCAGAGGCAGGATTACCTACAGCCTGAATCCACTTTCCCAACTGCTGAATCATTACCAGTTTCATCATCTTTAATCCAGCTCATTTAGCAAAAGTCTCATTTAGCTTGCTCAGCTCTGGATGTTTTGGTCTTCTTGGAGACTACACATAGGTTTCTGGATCCTCTGGTGCAAAGGGAAACTCTGTTTGCTATTGCTGGATGCAGCATTTTGTGTTTTAACAAGGACACAAGAGAAACCCTACTCATGAGTGTAGGCACATGATCAGCCAATTCCTTACTTCACACAAATGCGAAAATTCATACCTTCTTATGTCAAACTCTTTATGCTAAATACAGGAGGAAAAGCTTGATTTCTTTTTTCCTCCCCTATCTTCTATCCCTCTACATTTGGTCAAAAGTTAGAGTCAATTCATCTGAGTCAATGGCAATGAGTGAACTGCTCTAGGTAAAATAATTTTCTCTATGAATCAGTTATTTATGAAGAGGTTTTATGCATGCAGATTATAACATTATGACAGCTTCCAAATTAGTGCAAGTCTAATAATTGCCCTAAGATCTGAAAGACAAATACCTATTGGAGTTTAAATAAAAGTATAACTTTTGCTCTTCATAGGACCAGCTCTGCCTTAAATACAATTGTAGATGCATTGCAATAAGAACCAGCTAACCAAAACGCTGTAAATGATCTATACTGAATTCAAGAGTAAACCAGGAGTGCAGGTTGAACCGTGGAAAACTCTAAAGTGTGTTTTTGTGTTAAGCAGATTCATTACTTTGGTCATTTATGTGGTTTATGTGGTCTTTAATTTTTCTCAGGTATAATGCATTTGTTTCCTGTTACCTTCTTATAATATGTCATAAACTATTTCCCTAGTTTATTTCCTACCATGTCTCATATTATGTTGTTGTAATTATGGATTGGTATATAGCTTTATAAAATTTACACAGGGAATTTATACTTGAATATTTTTTCTCCTCTCTGTTGTCTAGTTGAGAAGCTGGAGGTGTAAGAGCTTCAGTGCTTTGTCATACGGAAGAAGTGTGAACTTTGGATTTCTAATGCTGGTCCCTGTTAACTGTGCCTTCACACTATTACTCATCCACATCATGTACTTTTCTTTCTCTAAGCCTTTATGTGCACTAATATTTGTACCTAACCTCTGCTTCCTAAGTCTTAGGTTCTCTAGGGTTCTGCACTGTGTGGGAAGGGATTGTGCTATGGGGCAAGGCTGCTTATCTACTTGTGTTCTCTTAAAGTTATGGCTCAGGCTCAGTTCAAATGTATTAGAATAAGGGAGGGTGAACAGATGTGGCTCCCAGGAATGATGTGGAGGTGTGACCAGAATTGGTCAACGTTAGACAGTGTAACATGTCTTCCCGTTGTGCAATGTCAACTAAAAGGGTTTCCAGATCATTTTTGCAAAGTTGTCCTGTCATCTAATATACTCAGCAGTATAGACCTAGTCCTTCTAAAGCATGACTTCTGTGAAAATCCTTCTTTCTTTGTCTTTCTTTCCTTCCTTCTTTCCTTCTTTTCCTAATAAAGAAATGCCTAGGTGGCTGTAACTTTTTAAAGATAGCCTTAAACAATTCTGTTCTGTCCCAACAAAAATTGTTGCTTATGTTTCCTTTCCTTGAATGTAGGTTGGGCCTAACGACAACATAACGTGCTGAGACTTCTCAGTCCAGATGTTAAAATGGCCTGGAAACTTTCTCTTCCTTCCCATTGGAGCCATGAGCTACCAGATAAGAAGTCCTGCTACTCTGATACAGAGAGAAGCCGTGTAGAAAGACCCTCAAAGAGAAAAGGCCAGATGAGATGAACTCTGAGGAGCAGCACCCACACGCACACCACCAATTCCTATCTGCAGCCCAATTACATCTGACTGTGAGCTCCACAGGAACCCCAAGTGAGGTGAGCACTGAAACCACCTAGAAGATCCTAGCCAAACAAGGAAACTATGGAATAAAATACAAATCATTGCCATTTTAAGTGGTTTGCTATGAAGCATAATTGATCACTTACACCCCAGTCTGAATGTTTAGTAACCTTCAGCAGTTCTTTGAAAGATTTATGCTCCAAATAAGGCAGTTTACAACAGTCTTGGACAGCTAAGGAAAAGAGAAGTTCTTTCAAAAATGAAACAGCAATTCAGAAAGGAATAAGTAGATGTGAATCATTTTAGGGAACTCCTGTTTTTGTTGTTGTTGTTTTGGTACTGGGGATCGAGCTCACAACCTCGTGCTTGCCAGGCAGGCACATACATCACTAAGCTAAATTCCCAGCCCCATGAATCGTTTTACAGTATAGATTTTGTTTAAAATAAGAGAAAATATTATCCGTTGCACAGGTTTACCGGGGCCTGACACTTCTAGGAGCACATCTATCACATGGGGAGAGGGCGGGTGTATGATCATTCCTGGGATGAAGAATTTAAAAGGCAACTCAGTGATAAAAATGCACTGAGTTGTACTAAAGAAAATGATCACCTTAAGACAGAGAATCTTTGTGTTTCTGCGGGGGGGAAAGCATGTTGTTTGGCACATGGAAGCCATTTGGGACTTTCCCCACCTCCCTGTGTTAGCCGATACGGGGCTGGGTCAGATGCTGCAGCATTAGTGTGCGGGAGGCTCTCTGACATATCCAGGGGTAGGTGCTGGCCCTGTCTCCATTCCAAAGGAGAAAACTGGATCATTGCTTGTCCATCTATTATTACTTGGCATGTCTGTCTATCTAAATTTCCCACAAAACCTTGGATAAAACTGAGAAATTTGAAAGAAGTATGTAAGTTAAAACGAACTCAAAGTCACTTGCTTCTTCTATTTATTTACTTGGTCTGAAACGATCCTCACATTCACTTACCATATGGCATTAAATCATTCTAGTCCTTGAGTTATTATTACATGATTCAAAGAGTATAATTTACAGAATTGCCAGCCCAGGCTGCACTCTGTCCCACACCAAAAAAAGACCACAAGGAGAGGAGAAGAAAAATGCCTGTTTCCTGGTAGCCCATATTTACGCAATTTTCTCCCACCACAGATTGTCTTGGCAGTCTAGACAGAGTCTTGTAAAATCCTTCCCTGATGTCATCCACATCCTTCCTTGATAAGTTCAAAACGAGTCCTGAGCAAGCATGGCTCCTCCAAGGATGTCATACAAATAATTAATGCAGTGCCCCTTTGGAGAGGCCTTTGGACTCCAGTGATGCCCACATGAGAGGAGCAGACAGATGAGCCGGCCCTGGCTCGTGTAAACATGTGGTGACTAGTGCAGTTGCTGAAGGGAAGGAAGGAACACACATATGGGCATTTCGCGTTTTAAAAGAACTTCAGGAAAAACAAAACAGATTAGAGAAAGCAGTAGGCTACATTCAGGAAAGAAAGATTAAAGAAACAACTTTTTTTATGGAAGCCAGCGAGACACTCTGAAATTAATGATTCCTTAAAGAGGCAATTTAAATTTCTGTTCCTAAGGGAAAACATAGCATCATATTTTGTTTTATTTGTGCAGAGGAAAATGTTTCCAGGTTAGGACTTCAAATTTAGGTTATGAAAGGTCAAATTTATTTTTTAATCACCCAATGTATTTACTTATCAGGAGAGTAACAAATGAAACACATCAATGTATGTATTAGGACAGAGGATACTAACCCATTTTAACATACTCTCATACAATGTGACAAAATATATAAAACATACTTAAACAGATATCAGGGTTATAGACTCATTGAAAATCAATTTCAGTTTTTTAGAAAAGGATTTACTGATCAGTGAGCTGAAGCACAGACATATCCTCCCATTAAATGTTTGATACTTTGTCCTAAATTTTTATTTTTGAGTGCCTTCAGCCGGAAGTGGAAGAAAAGTGCTTTTTACATTGCTTTTTAATAGTCTCTTCGATTTAGTGAAATTCTCCAAAATAAGAGAAAGAAATTGTACAAAAAGCAGGAAAAAACTCTCAATTCTGTTCTTCCTGCATTTGCTCACAACTGATTGTTTCAGGACAAAAGAACAGAAACCATATCGCTAGTCTGTTCCCTCGCATTTTGACAGGTTTCCTCTCCGCAGTCTCTCTCCTCTCCACCCTGTCTTTTTTAGGCTTTGCTTTCTCACTGGGAAACTTCAAAACTTTGCTAAGTATTCTCCTGCACAGATTTCACTGCTAACTAAAACATAGATTAATAATGTTTTGTCTTCACTTCAAAGACTTTGATGCCTTCTAAACTCCTTAGAGCACCCTGCATCCACTTTGTCCTGTCCCGTTTCCCACCATTTCCTGGGTCTTCTAAACACTCAGTACCTTGAATGGTTCCCGCCCGGCCTTCAGGAGTGCACTCCACCTACTTGCAGATTGCTACTTCTCCTTTCAACAAAGAAACTTCTTGCACTCTGTCAGTCGATGTGGTCACTCTGAGCTCCTTTAACTGACCAGTCTTGATTCCCAGAGCTGGCACCATGGGAAAACAGCCTTGGTCAGTAGGATTCTGGCCACAGCTTTTGCTTGAACTCACAATGAACATAGTGTATCAATTTCTAAATAAAATAGAGAATATGACATTTTTAAAACAAAACATGTCCTGCTCAGCAGATGAACTCAGCTGTAACTAAACTAGGAACGCTTTCTTAATTTAAATTTTTTGAGTATATAGAACATGGTGCTAAAATACTGTTCAGAAGAAAGATCAAAAAGACTCTCTGTACAGGTGCATTAGAAAAGCAGAGCTATTTTTGAACTCTAGAGAAATGTATTTACATACAGAGGAATATATTTAAACAATCTTTTTTAATAGTTTATAAAAAGTAAAAATCACTTACTTTTAAAAGCTATAAATCTCCAGTAACATTTGTTATGGTCATATTATAAATATGAATGATAAATAATAAATTTAAAAGTCACCAAAATATCTTTTCAAGTTTTCCTTTTTTCATTTACTTATCATGTATAATTATTGCCTACTTGTTTCTGTCATTCATTCACTCCGTTAAGATGAACCAGTGCCATACCTGTTCCAATGACTGTTGCAGACGTGATGTGCATCTGGCAAGAAGCAATCCTGTTCCAGGCAAGATTCTGTAAAAGTTTGACTATCTAGTTTAGCTTTCTCTAGAAGCCCAACTCTTCAAACAACAAGGAAAGGTTGTCATTCAGTTTTATCTATAATAAGAGTAATATGTATTAAAAGAAAAGGCAGACCCCATTTGCACCCACTAGTTTAATACTTAAAGCATAGGAAAATAGCAGATGTTTGGGATGGTATGGCACAAATGATACTTGTACACATTGTTGGCTGAGGTTTAAAGTGCTAAAACCACTTTGAAAAACAATTTGATGAATGTATAGTAAAATCTAAATGTGTATTTTTATGATCCAGCAGATCCACTTGAGTATGTGGGTATATTTCTTAAAAACAAAAAGTCTACCCTTCCCTCTACAGACATTTTCCAATTTTTTCTCTCTTATTTCTGTATTTTTATTAACACATATTAACTGTACATATTAATGGGATTCAGTGTGATTTTCCATGCACATTCAAATTCAAGCAATTTTTCCCACCCTTCTCTACTTCCCAATCTCTAGTAATCACCATTCTACTCTAATAACATTTTTTAACTTCTACGTGTCTAATGAACATACAGTACTTGTCTTTCTGTTTGGCTTGTTTTATTGAAATAATGCTTTCAAGATCTATCCATTTTGTTTTAAGTGACAGGAGGTTTTTTTTTTTCTGTTTAGCTAGTACTCCATTGTATGCATATACACAATTTTATATAAGCAAAACAATGATGGCTCCTTTAATGTCCATCTATAAGTAAGAAAATAATGAAGTTGTGATAAATTTATCACAGTTAAAATCATCATGAGTATATCTAACAATAATAATGTTGAGTTAAAATATTGCAAAAGTATGTATTTACTTACATAAATTTAAATATATGAAATGATGAAAACCAATACAATTATATATGTGGGACAAGGTGAAAGTAGAGTGGAAAGTGTACATTCAAAATTCATTTTGGTCATAATCTCTGAGAAAATGGGGAGAGGAATGAGCCTCAGGTGTCATATTTAAGAGAGACATAGAATTATTAATAATTATTTACTCCTCAGAAATACAGGCTAGAATCTACTATGCCAAAACATTAACAGTTGTTTGTTCTATGTGATGAAAATATGGCAGTTTATTATAATATCATTGGAACTTTTCTACATTCCTCTTATTTTTCCAAAAACATATATAAGTGAAGACAAAATCACAAAGTCTCATGGTCTCTGTCTGCCAGCTGAGGATGCTGGTCTGAACATAAAGAACATTAATGGGATCCTTGGTTTCTCCTTTGTCTACAGGAGCAAGATGGTGCATGTCCGTCCCCTGAAACCTTAGGACATCTGCTGCCTGTGCTTTCTGGAACAGTGTGTCTTGGCTGCATACAGCTATTGAGTCCTCACAACTGAACAGCTGCGTTATAGTTTGAGCACAGTTTCTGAATGTGGGGTGAGGGGTTCATGTGTGCCAGTGGAACCATCCTTCTCCCAGTTTTGTGACCTTCTTCAGCACCTGGGCCTTCCAGCAGTCTGTATATGCACTGAGAAATTCTTCCTCCAAGTGGCTAGCTAGACGAGCTCTTCCAGGGCCACAGCTCACAGAAGAACCCAGGTATGTAAGAGTGGAGCACAGAGCCTCCTGAGAAAAGAAATGGTGGCACACAGAGATGTTATGCAGAGAGTTCAGGTTTGCTGAGTCCTAAAACATTCATAGCCATTTGGTGGCGGTACTGTGAGCACACTGTACCCAATGCCACCTGGAATCAAAGCAATGTCATCCAAGAGAGAAGCTAATCTGGACAACACAAACCACGTTTTTTTTAGCCACACTGATCATGGAAACTGCCTTGTGGGAAGGAGGATTAAAAATCATTTTCTTTTCTTTTCTTTTTTTTTTTTTTTCTGTTTTTTGATACTGGAGATCGAACTCACAACCTCACACTTGCCAGACAGGCGCTTAGGCCGCTGAGCTAAAGCCTCAGTTTTAGAAGGCATCTTCTTAAATTCCTACTATCATTTTTATATGTCACAAAAATATTCATGATAAACAGTATCACCATGCTCCTGGAGCACATTTATAGGAATTCTTTCTATCTGCATTTGTCTTAGGTATTCAGAGAAGTCCTCCAGCTGCTGCTATGCTGAAAACTGTCCAGCTGAGCTTTTCAAAGAGTTGTTTGTCGGCAGATTGCTAGGTTCTTTCCACAAACTGATACACTTGAGGTTTTATCTTTTCGTTTTGGCGGTAAAGTCCAAGAAGGAATTTATTTTTGCTATTTCCAATATTTCTTATCCTTCTGTTTGTCCTTCTTCAAATGCTGAAGATCTGTCTTCCATTTGTGTCCTTATATGCAACCATGATCCTTCTGAAGTAACATAAAATATTTACTGGCTAGCACCTTCCCCTTACCTTCCACTTACAAAATATGCTCTAGTTCCAACAGATTTGATAGTAGTTATGTGAGGGGAGAAAGGTAAGGCAGGAAGGAAGATTATTGCCCTCTAACACTTTTGATGGTCATAGGGTTAAACAAAGTTTAAAAGTTGTATTAAAGGACCCATTTTACAGGGGAAAGATAAGAGACAGAAAGAGACTGAATAATTTGTCAATGTCCCATGACAAGGCAATTATTAATTTAAATCCAGTCAATTTGACTGCAAGGACAAGTCTCAATGTTACACCGTTTTGTTTTGTTTTTGATAAATTATTAATGGATACTCATTTGCTCTATGTAAGTATCACTAATTAAAATACTAAAATTGCTCCATGGTGATTGGTAATACGTACCTTCCTGACACTGTGGAGGATATCTATATTCTGATAATGTGTTGGATCATTGAACAGAACTGTTTGCAGTCTCACTGTTGAATGTCCACTTTGTATGCTTTAATTTTATAGCTTGAACAACTATTTCTAAGAGGACAATATGTAATTTATTAACTAAAAAAAGTAATAAGAAATATAGGAATAATAAAACTCAAAATGTGTAATTTCTGTTGTAAAAAAAGGGAAAAGAAAGTGCTCTAAAGGATATAACTGTATGTATGTTTAAGTGTGTAGGATTGATAACCATATTATTAAGTTTTTGTTGGATCATTGAGCAGAACTGTTTGCAGTCTCATTGTTTGAATGTCCACTTTGCGTGCTTTAATTCTGTAACTTGAACAACTATTTCTAAGATGACAGTATGTAATTTGTCAACTAGTGATTTCTTAGTGTTTATTTATTTATTTATTTATTTGAAATTTTGTATTATTGCTTCCCATTTTTTCTATTTTGTTTTTTTTTCTCTTTAAATTAAAAAAAAAACTATATTCTGGTAATGTTGGCCCCATCTCTGGGATACATTCTCTATGACATGTTTCATTAAGGAGCAGCACTACATAAAGCTGAAATCACCCTGACCCTGCTTCAGGTCTATGGCACCAAATAGTGCTGATGCATAGATATCTATGCAATTCTGAACATTAACTATTTTAAATACCATCACTATATAACAAAGTCAACTTATGGGCCTCAGGCTATTGATCATGGTAGGCAGGGAGAAGTCCCAGAACTTTGTTAAAATATGGGGAAAAAACACACAGATATTTCCCTGTCTATAGAAGCATCACTTCTTCTGAACAGAGCATAGACTTCAGGTTAGATCAAAGTGGATTTTCCTCTCGGGATTCACCATTTACTAACTATATGGTTTTGAGCAAATAATTGTTTTGTGGAGATCTTCAGTTCATTCATTTTTGAGATTATGCTAATCTTTCATGAACACTATGAGAACTAAAATACTGGTTTTTGGTACATAGCTGTTGCTCAGAAGGTGCAAGTTCTGCAAGATATTACCGTTACATAAAATGGGCAAAGTATTAGTGTCTACTTTCTAAGACAGTTATAAGCATTAAATGATAAAAGCAAGATTATCAGAATCATACTTGATATAACAAATCTTTGATACAGGTGGTTATAATTAGTATTTTGTTATAAGCCAATTCTATTTAAAATTTGTAGTTTACATGGTGCATCTGAGAATAAATTTTCTATTTTAAACTTTTTTTTTTTCTTGAGGGTTTGTTGACACTGAAACTCTGCAAAAAATATGATAGGTAATAGTTGTTGTGTTTTTTTTTTATCACCTGCTATAGTTTGGAAATGGATCATCTCCCAAAGGCTCATACATTAAAGGCTTGGTCACTAGTTCATGCTGCAGTTGGGGTGGTGGAACATTTAGCGTTGGATGCCTACTGGGCAGTGTTATGTCACTGGGGGCATTTCCTGGAGGGAAATATTGGAACCTCAGACCTTTCCTGTTTCTCTTTGATTTCTGACCACCATGATATCAGCAGCTTTGCCCCGCGACTCAGCCCTGATATGATTTTCTGCCTCACATCAGGCTCCGAGGCAATGTAACCCATTACCCATGGACAGAAGTCATTGAAATCATGAACCAAAATAAATCGCACCTTTTCAGCTGACAACAAAAGAGCAAGAGAAAGCTGACTAACATATTGCCTTTGTATTAGGATTCAAATCCTTATATAACATATAGAGATTTAAATTAATGTTTTGCCTTCAGCCTGTAAGACTGGCAAACCATTTTGTTTAGGATAAGGCAATAAAAACATCCCATAAGGCTTATCCCAAATGTGTACTAATATTTTGTTTTTAAGATTTTGAAGTAATGCTAGGTAGACTCTAGAATTTAGAGAACATTATCCGAAAAGGTGAAGATGAACATTTGCTCAAATTTTGTTTTTAATTGACTTTGACAAAATAAAATAAATATTCAAGAGGAAATTCAGAATAACATCCTTTGGGAGAATCTTTATTTTCTTTTTGGAACATGTAAGGCAGGATTTTTAAGAGAGAGACGGAGAGGAGATAAGGGTACAGGTCCTGTGTATTCCTACAAATAAGATGAAATCCCACTGAAACCTTAGTTGCCATAGACAACCAAGGGAAACGGTAACACAGAAAGAATTTTCTCATTTTAAATGATGATTTATTGTGTATCATCTGACAAAACTGAATGAGAACTCAGAGAGTTGGTTTCAGTTTTGCCTGTGCCATCTGTCAAAGCTATGAACTTAGGAAATTTGCTTTAACCTCTCTGCCTCTCAGAACCACCATGTGTAATGTTTGCTGGTTGGACTTGGTGTTTTCAATCCCCATTTTAAGCTTCTCTATATTTAAGTTTCAAGTAAACAAAGCTGCAGGAAAACAAGTGACTAAGGCATTTCTAGCACTGTGCATACTGGGCTTCATGTCAAGGAGGCTGTTTAATTCAATTAACTCACATTTATTAAATATCTACTATGTACTAAACAATACAAATATTAAAAACAAAGACAAATCTTGTTCTCCAGGAATTCCTATTCTGGTAGAACAGAGAGTAATGTAGATAATCTACACCTGTATAGGATTAAACACAATGAAAGATGATGTGGGGGATGTGGCTGGTATCAAAGAAGATTCTAGGTAATGCTGAAATAGAATTTCAGGGATGAACTTTGAACATTTAGGCCACTTCACAATCAATAGTGTTCATGTGTAGATAAAGGTGCCATCTCTCTCTCAGTTGGTGAGACGCCTTTGATGACCAAATAGTCTTTGATGAGTATTAGACATTTAAGAACAGCTTGTTACTCAGTAAGTAGTTTAGAGTTCTCTCGAGTTAATTTTTTCAGGGCCATATATCTCATGTTTTGTAAACAGCAGGACAAACTTTCACTGAACAGGATTCAATTCCTGTCCATCCTCCTGGGAAGAATGGTGAAATCTCAATGCTATTTTCAGCCAGCTATTCCTCTCAGGTGAGGTTCATAGAAAACTAGAGCACAGATATCAAAGGAAAACAGAACAATGAACAATTCTTATATAGCATTGTATAAATAATCAAAATTGCTTCAAGGACTACCTCGATGTCATTGAAAATTCCCAAAGACATTCTTATTTTTTCATTAGAAGGTTAATCGTCTTTTATAGCAATTGAGTTCTTCAGCCCAGATTCCAGCCATTGACTTTGGTCTAAAGAAGTTAAAAACAATAAATCATTTATAAGAGGGCTTTGCTTACATGCCCCTCTTCCTGGTAAGCGGCTGCAGTAGGCGAGCCAGGAAGAGAACCAGTCAGCGTCTCCCATGAGCCTACTGGGAGGCGGGTTGAGAATCAAACATAGCATCCTCCCCCTCCTGGTTAGCAACTGAGGACCAGAGGTCTGAGTGTCTCTTAGGAGGATGACCATATGCAGTATAGAAAATATGGGGGATTTCCTTCTAGCTTCTCTTTGAAGTTCAACATTGTTTTCACTGTTTTGCTTTATTCTGATTAATTGTTTTGCTCTATTCAATATTCTGTTTTTATAGGTTTTATAATGTTCTGTTTTTGGTCTGATTTGCTATACTTGATTGAATGGACAACTATTGTGAAGATAACAAGATATACTATGGTACCTGTTACTGTTATCCCGGTTTCCTGCTCTGAAGTAGTGTACCAGTTTCACTGCATTGTCTCAACTGGCTTTGTTCTGTGTTGTTTTGTTGTATTTTACTACCTTCAAAATAAAAAAAATAAAAATAAATTTAAAAAGAGTATTTTGCTTTTCTAGGAGTTTTTTGTCCTATCCTGAGAATAAAATTTGAATTCCAGGGGAATATATTGTGTTCTGCTTCCTCCAAACTGGGGAACTATTAATAGCTATATCATTTTTGGAGTCTTAATCTGAGCCAATATCTTTTTACATACATTAGTTATTTAATTACTTGATTATCTGCAATGTCGGGTACTGTTCTCCTTGAATTTTGAGGCTCAGAAACACTAACTGACTCAAAGGCATAAATCTAGTCAGAAGACTTTAGCACAGGGCTCATTTGGTGGGATGTGTAGGGTTTTTTGATTTCATATTTGTTTCAGCATATTTCTGGGAATGGGAGCTGGAAATCCAAGATCATGCACCAAAGATCTTCTCTTCCCCTTGCAGAGGAGTTCTTTGTGATTCAGTTACCTAAAAGCTGGAGTGTAAGAAGATGTAGGCCAGATGAGATTAGTACTTTGGCAACACAGAAAATTCTTTGTATATTCTTGATATACATTTTATCCATCTTACATTTGCTATAGTTTATATTTACTAGTTAATAATGTGTCTTAACTAAGAATACTTTGAATAAAAACCGATATTCTAGCAAAGACAGCTTTCAAGTGCATTTTCCCGTTGCTAACAATATTAATGTAGAAATGCACTTCTGACAGAGGGAAAAAATTTGGATTCTGGATGTAATCGAATGATACTTTAGGTTACATAGTATATTTTTATTTTAAAAAGAAAAAAAGAAGTCAGAAAAGAAAAACAAAAAGCAAAAGAGATAAACAGCAACAACAAACCCAAAACAATAACAATGTAGGTTTTCAAAACAGAATGAAAGAAATTTAACAATGTCTGTTATATTGCATATTGTTATCTTGTTCATTTCAAAGAAAGAAAGAAAACAAAATTAAAAAAAGAAAAACAAAAAAGTAAAACAATAAAAATTTTTAAAAAATTAACATTGTAAAATCACTAGTTGATACAGTACACATTGTCATCTTAAAAATAGTTGGCAAAGTCACAAAATCAAAGCATAAAAAGTGGCTAGACACTGAAACATTAACAGTGCAAACCCTTCTGTTCAATGATCCAACAGAAATTGAATAATACAGTCATCTATCTTCCATATTATACATAGCGTTATACCCTTTAAAGCACTTCCCTTCCACTTTTACAATATCTATTATACATTTTGGAACCCATTACTCTGGAAGTTTTTATTATTTTTTACACTAGAGAGACAATGTGATATTTACTAACGTGAGTCTTGTTTATTTCACTAATGAGGATAATCTCAAATTGCCTCCATTTACCTATAAAGGCCTCAGGATTATCCTTTTTTATGGCAGACTAGTATTCCATTGTATAAAAATACGTTCTTTTCATCTGCTCTACAGTTGATGGGCATTTTGGTTGTTTCCAAGATTTAGCTATCACAAATTGTGCTTCTATGAACATGGGTGCACATATATCACTGTGATATGATCTTTTCAATTTTTCTGGGAAAATACCAGGAGAGGAATAGCTGGATTGAATAGAACCTCCAATCCTAGCTTTTTGAGGAATCTCGATACTGATTTCCACAGTGGTTGCACCAGTCTGCACTCCCACCAACAGTGGAGAAGTGTTCCTTTTTCCCCCGCAGCCTCACCAACATTTGTTACCAGTTGTTTTCTTGATGGCAGCCATTCTTTCTGGGATGAAATGAAATCTCAATGCTGTTTTAATTTGCATTTCTCAAATGACAGTGATGGTGAACATTTCTTCATGTATGTATTTGCCATTTGTATATCTTCATCTGAGAACTGCCTGTTCATCTCTAATGACTGTTTTTGGAGAGGGTCTTTGAATTTGAGGAGTTTGGTATTTTTCAGTTCTTTATATGTTCTGAATATAAGTCCTTTGTCAGAGGGATTGTTGGCTAAAATTCTTCTCCACTCTGTGGGTTTTCTTTTCACTTTGTTGGTGATTTCTTTTGACATGCAGAAAATTTTTAGCAATATGAGATCCCAGTTGATTCTCTGAAGTATTTCTCATGTGGTTTGCATTTTATTCATGAATTCTCTGCCTACCCCTCTGTCTCCAAGATTTCTACCTACCTTGTTCACCAGTAGATTTAGTGTTTCTGTTTTAATATTTAGATCCTTGATCCATTTTGACTTTAGTTTAGTATATGGTGACAGGCATGGGTATATTTTCAGTCTTTGGCATGTGGAAGCCAGTTTTTCCAACACATTTATTAAAGAGGCTATCTTTTTTTTCAGTAAACATGTTTAGTCCCTTTGTCAACTACATGGTGGCTGAGTGTCTTTGTAGTAGTGTTTGTATCTTCTAATCTCATCCATTGATCCTCAGGTCTATTTTTTTGCCAGTACCATGCTGATTTTATCACTGTGACTTTGTAGTATAGTTTCAAGTCAGGAATTTAGATGCCGCCTGTCTTGCCTTTGTTGTCCAGAATTGCCTTTGCTATTCTAGGTTTCTTCTGTTTCCAAATGAATTTTAGGAGTATTTTATCTAGATTTGTAAGGTATGTTAATGGTATTTTAATTGGGATTGCATTGAATCTGTATGACAGTTTTGGGAGTGTGGCCATTTTCACAATGTTGGTTCTTCCTAATGAAGAGCAAGGAATATCCTTCCATTTTCTAATATCTTCTTCAATCTTCTTTTTTAGAGTAATATAATTTTCAGCATATAGATCTTTTACATTCTTGGTTAGGTTGATTCCTAAGTATATGAATTTTTTTGGATGCTATTGTGAAAGGCAATATGTCCATAATTTCTCTCTCTGAGTTTTTTTTTCTTTGTGTGTAGAGGAATGCTATTGATTTTTGAGTGTTGAAATTGTATCCAGCAACACTGCTGAATTTGTTTATTACCTCTAGTAGTCTTTTGATGGAGTTTTTGGGATCTTCTATGTAGAGTATCATGTCATATGCAAATAATGATAATTTAAATTCTTCTTTTCCTATTTTTATTCCTTTTATTTCTCCCTCTTGCCTGATTGCTCTGGCTAATATTTCTAGAACTATATTTAATAGGAGTGTGAGAGTGGACATCCTTGTCTTGTTCCTGATTTTAGAGTGAAGGCTTTCAGTTTTTGATCATTTAGTATAATGTTGGCTCTTGGTTTGTCATAA